>CM076573.1:362460293-362755401 GCA_034641835.2 Pinus albicaulis
TGTTACTGTTCATCCAGTTCTTGATTCCGCTTCTCCCTATGCTCCAGGTTCCGGTCCGCATTTGTTATTTAACAAAACGTTCACTTTTCAATGTATTTTTATTATTCGACTCCGCTCCATTCAATTATATACATATATATATATTTTCAACTATGGTTCCGCTCCTATTCACGCTGGTTCTTCGATGTATGCATATATATAGACCACATATATATATAACGCACCTACCATATATATAATGCATAGTTCTACCATATCAATCGAATACAAGTGCTCCGTTAAAAAACTTATGTTATGTGTAACGCCCGACTGTATGAAAGATTCTTGGAATTTATCTATATATGTACATATTTTTGAAATAACAACGGTTTCTCTACAATGACATCTGTGGCTCTGCCTCTGTCACTTCTGTCACTCTGCCTCTGCCTCTACTGCTGTGATAACAGCTCTGTCTCTGTATTTGCTTCCTCTGTCTCTGCCTTTCTCTTCATTTCCTCTTTGCTCCATTGTCTGTCTTAGTCTCCTTGTAACTGTTCCTATTTCTGCATCTGCTACCTCCTTTGCCATCAATGACAACATTTCCAACAATCTCCCCCTTTGGCATTGATGGCAATACATACATTTTCTCTGTTTGCCTGCTCTTTCTCCTGTTGCTTGCTCTTCCTCCCCCTTTGACATCAATGGCAAAGGGTTGCTTTTTGCATTTCCTCTCTCTGAGTTATGTTTAGGCCCTCTTCTGCTAACTTTGTATCATGCTGCTCCATAGTGATGTATAAGACTTGTTGAGAGAACACTTTGAGGATTATCCGATTTGAATATACACTGCAAATTGATACAGTTCTTTCATTTGAATAGAGCTAAAAGTGAGAATCATGATACTTCATAGAATATATTGTATCAACTTTATCTAGTCAGAGATGTGTGATTGGATTCAGCAACTAAAATGCTGAGAGGCTACAAATGATAATCACTACTCGTATTTTATGTTTCAGATACTCAATATAATGTTTCAGAACACAATACTGATGCTTTTGCTCTGTAATTGACCTTTTTATGCTTGAATAATGCAGATAACTCTAGAATGATAACTTGGTGTTCTTTTTCCTTAATCCTTTGATCCTGAGGACCTGACTCATGCTTTCCTTGCTGGTTGTTCTCCCCCTAGAATGATATTTTCGTCTTTATATTAGAGAGTGGCATCTGCAGATACTACCCCTAGTTTATCTCTCAAGTATTGAAATGGTTCTCTAGCAAGAGGTTTGGTAAATATATCAGCTATCTGTTCTTTCGTTGGTACATATTCCAGCTTTACTATCTTCTAAGCCACTTGTTCTCGGAGGAAATGATACTTGATTGGAATATGTTTAGTTTTTTAGTGAAGTACAGGATTTTTAGATATACTTATAGCACTTGTATTATCACATTTAATTGAAATAGGTTCATCAATGCTTACCTTCATGTCTTGAAGAGTTTGCTTCATCCACATGACTTGTGTACAACATGCTGCTGCTGCTATATATTCTGCTTCAACTGTAGACAGAGAGATGGATGTTTGTTTCTTGCTTAACCATGCCACCAGACTTTCTCCTAGATAGAAAGCACCTCCACTTGTACTTTTCTTGTCATCAACACAGTTGGCCCAATCTGCATCTGTGTATGCTGTTAAAGTGAAGCTTTTGCTTTTAGGATACCAAAGTCCATACTGTGTTGTTCCTTGTAGATATCTGAGTATTCTTTTTACTGCCAGAAGATGGTTTTGTTTAGGTGCTGCTTGATATCTTGCCACTAGTCCTACTGCTAGCATGATGTCTGGTCTTGAAGCTGTCAGATACAACAAGCTTCCTATTATGGATCTGTAGAATTTTTTATCTACATCTGCAGACCCATCATCAGCACACAGCTTGCATCCCATGATCATGGGTGTTGTCACAGGTTTGCAGTCCTCCATTTTGAATTTTTTCAGCATTTCTTTTAAGTATTTTTCTTGAGAGATGAAGGTGCCTGTGTTCTTTTGTTGAATTTGCAGTCCCAAGTAGAAACTGAGCTCTCCAATCATAGACATTTCAAATTCTGTTTTCATCTCATCAGAAAATCCTTTTGCTAGTTCATCTTTGTTGCTTCCAAACATAATGTCATCAACATACACCACAACAATCAGGAGTTCATTTTCATGGGCTTTTATGTATAGATTGTTGTCTACTCCACCTCTCTTAAAACCCTGTTTTTGCAAATATTTATCCAGTCTTGAGTACCAAGCACAAGGAGCCTGTTTCAGTCCATATAGGGCCTTCTTCAGTCTGCATACATAGTCCTTTTTGTCTGTCAATGAGAAGCCTTCTGGTTGTTCCATGTATACTTCTTCTTCTAGATCTCCATTAAGAAAAGAAGACTTTACATCCATTTGATATACCTTGAAGTCTTGGTAGCATGCAAATGCCAGGAACATTCTGATAGCTTCCATTCTAGCTACTGGGGCAAATGTTTCTTCATAATCAAGTCCTTCAATTTGTGAGTATCCTTTGCAGACTAGCCTGGCTTTATTCCTGATTACTTGACCTTGCTCATTCATTTTGTTTTTGAATACCCATTTTGAACCAATGATATTCTTCTCAATTGGTCTAGGAACTAGTTCCCAGGTATTGTTCTTCTCAATTTGATCCAATTCTTCATTCATTTCTTTTACCCAATATTTTTCCTTGCTGGCTTCTTCAAACTTCTTTGGTTCTATTTGTGATAACATTGCTATGTATACTTCTTCTGTCTGTTCAGCTAGCTGCCTTCTTGTTTGCACTCCTACACTCTTGTCTCCTATGATTTGATCTTCTGGATGGTTCTTTTGAGTGTATCTTGAGGGGGTTTTTGAGTTCAGTTCAACATTTTTTGATGTTTTGCTTATTTCTTCATCATCTTGGTCCTCTTCTTCATGATTTTCAGGATGGCTGCTGTAGTCTATATCTTTTGTCTTGTTTGGGAGTTCTTCATCAAATCTTACATCAATACTTTCTAAAATTTTTCGAATAGTCTTGTTGTAGCATCTGTATCCTTTACTCTTGGATGCATATCCTAAGAGTATTCCTTCATCTGATCTTGCATCAAATTTCCCCAGATTTTCATCATTGTTCTTTATGTAGCACTTGCTGCCAAAGACTCTAAAGTGCTTGATTGATGTAGGTTTACCATGCCATAGCTCATAAGGTGTCTTATCACTGTTAGGTCTTAAATGAGCTTTGTTTAGAATATGTACTGCTGTGTGTATAGCTTCTGCCCAAAAGGTTTGAGTAATGTTATTCTCTTGCATCATAGCTCTGGCCATTTGTTGTACATACCTGTTTTGTCTCTCTGCTACTCCATTCTGCTGAGGTGTCCCTGCAATGGTAAATTGTTGCTTTATTCCATGTTCATTACATAGGTCTGCAAAGTCATAATCTGTGAATTCTCCTCCTCTATCTGATCTGATACACTTTAGCTTGCATCCAGTTTGATTTTCTGCTAATGCTTTGAATATCTTAAACTTTTCCAGTGCTTCTGATTTGTTCTTGAGAAAAGCAACCCATGTCATTATGGAGAAATCATCTATTATCAGCATGAAGTAGGATTCTCCACTTGGTGTCTTGGTTCTAGCAGGTCCACACAGATCCATGTGCACAAGCTGGAGTGGTCTTCTTGTTGATAACTCATCTTTAGATTTAAAGGATGTGCGAGTCTGTTTCCCTAATTGACAAGATTTGCATATGGTATTTGAAGGCCTTTTTATTTTAGGCATATCTCTGACAGCTTTCTTCTTACTCAGTCTGATGATATGGTCGAAGCTGAGATGTCCCAATCTCCGATGCCATAACCATGACTCCTCAAGTTTTCTGAGATGGCAGGCTTCATCCTCCTCTTTCACTATGTACACATTACTCTCTGTTCGGACACCTTTGAGCAGAGTCTTTCCTGTTGTGCTTGATCTGACTTCACAATCTTGTGCTCTAAAGAGAACTTCACAGCCTTTTTCACACATCTGACTGACACTCAGTAAATTTGCTTTCAGCCCATCTACAAATAGTACATCTTGGGCCTTTCCTCTGCCATTGTCTATGCTGACTGAGCCTTTTCCTTTTATTTTTCCTGATTTATCATTGCCAAAGGTAACATTGCCAGATTTCTTTTCATCAAGAGTTATAAACTTGCTTTTGTCTCCTATCATGTGTTTAGAGCATCCACTGTCCAAATACCATTGACTCTTCAAATCTTGAGCAGTTAAAGCCAAGTCACATTTATTCACCTTCTTTATCCACTGGAGGCCCCCTTTTGTTTGGTATCTTTTGTGAGGTGATGAATTATATCTTCTTAGAGAACACTTGGAAGGCATATGTCCAACTTGATTGCATATACAACATTTGATCATAATTTTTGTAGAATTATGAGTATGAACAGAATTTCTTTGATTCATAAACCTCCTTGAGGTGTTAAACATTAACCTTTGTCCATAATTTCTACACTCAATGATTTTATGACCAAATTCCTTACAATAAAAGCAGTAACCATAGAAGTTATTTGCATACCTGATGTAAGGTTGTCTCTTCCATTTGTTTGCTTGAGGCAGTCTCTTCAATGTTTGCATCTTTTGCTGGTTTGAATTACTCCTTCTTGCATGACAATATGCAGCAATGTGTCCCAACTTGTGGCAGACATAACATGTGGCATTCTTCATTGGAGGGAAGAATATTCTTTGATGGTTTCCAAATTTTACATATTCAGGGGTCTTTGTATTTATTACATTCTTTGCTACTAGTGGTTTCTTCTGATCTCTGTCTTCCTTATTGCAGATTTCTTCTTTTGTAGGAATTGTTTGAGCTACTTCATCATTCTTCTTTGCTTTTACAAAAATAATCTCTCTATCAACCTTTTCTTTTCCTTTACTTGATTCTCCTTCGTAGCCTATTCCAGCCTTTATCATAGGGGATCTTTGAGCAACCAAAATTTCATTCAACTTAATAGAGCTTGTTTTTTGGGAAGAGTTTATAACCACTTTCCTTTGAGCATTTTCTAATTTCTTTCTGAGACATACTACTTCTTCTTCTAACTTTTCTTGTTCTTGAGTTTTTTCTTTGATTTGCTTAAGTAACATGTCCTCTATCTTCTTGGCTTCTTCAAGCTCTACTTTTAGCTGCTTAAGGACTTCTGAATTCTGTTCTTCTCGTACATATTTGAGGAGGATGTCCTTTTGTTTTCTGCATTTCAGTTTGAGTCTATCAATCTCTTCTAGAGCACTTCTTAGCTCCCCCTCAAGGTCTACTTCACCTTCTTCTTCTTCTTCTAGCAAGAGTCCTTCAAGATCTTCTATGGCCATTAGCAAAAATTCAGAGGTTCCCTCTTCTCCTGAGGATTCATCTGAGTCTTTAGATGTACTGCTGTCTTGTTGAGCATAGAAGGATTTTCTGCTGAACTTCTTTCCTTTCTGCCAGTTCTTTGATTTATTTTTCTCTAACTCTTGAGCCTGATTCCTTTTTTTATTGTGAGGACATTTAGCAGCATAGTGTCCCACTCTTCCACAGTTAAAGCATTTGAAGGGGATTTTACCTTTGTATTTACCTGAGCCTCTATCCAATTTCTTGACAAACTTTGCCTCTTCTTCATCTGAGTAAGAGCATATGTCTCCCTCTTCTTATTTCTTCTTTTCTGTTTTAAAGGCTGCTTCCCTCGTACTAGGCTTCTTCTGTGGGAGCCTCATTTCATAAGCTGTTAGATTTCCAAGTAGCTGGTTCATGGTCAAGGTCTCCCAATCAGTTGTTTCTTCTATTGCAGACACCTTTGGATTAAACCTGAATGGAAGAGATCTTAGAATCTTTTGCACAATTATACTTTCTGGCATTTTTTCTCCAAGGGCTTTCATATTGTTAATAATTTCTGCAGCTTTTAGGAAGAAACTGGCAATGTCTTCATCGTCATTCATTTTTAAGTTTTCAAACTGGGCTCTATATACTTGAAGTTTGGCAGTTTTTACTTTCTGGTCTCCCTCGTGTATGTTCTCAAGAGTATCCCATATTTTTTTGGCAGTGTCTTTGTGCATTACTTCAATAAACTCTGCTTCACATAATCCATTCAGGATGGCATTCATGGCTTTTGCATTAGCCACAAAATCTTGTTTTGAGTCTTTTTCTGTGTCAGTTGCCTTCGGGGCATATCCTAATTCCACAACAGCCCAGACTTCTATTCCTAGAGACATTATGTATGTCCTCATTATGATTTTCCAGAAAGCATAATTTTCACCAGTGAAGAAAGGGGCTTTATTGGTTGAGCATCCTTCTTTACTAGCCATCTTGGGAACCTAGGATCTCCTTTCAGTTGTTAGACTTGTACAAAGGAACCTGCTCTGATACCAATTGTTGAACTCTTAGTTAAACTGAGAGGGGGGGTGAATCAGTTTAACACATTCATAGATTTTTAAACCTTTTATTCAAACTAACACACATCTTCATTTCATGTCCAGCTTAATATGTAAGCAATCTTAGAATATGAGCAGCAAGTATCAATATAATAGAACAACAGACTTAATATGAGAGCAACAGGTATTAAGCAGATGATATAAATCAAATCAACACATAAACATCATGCACAGAGACACCAGATATAAGTGGAAACCCATAAAGGGAGAAAACCACATCTTATTATTGTTGTGATGCAAAGGCAAGCTCCAACTCCCTCTCACCACTGTTTTTCTGCAGGCACCAACCTATAGGAGGCTCCTACCTCAATTCTGCAAGCTACAACTTGCAAGGAAGTTCCAACTCCCTTCAATTTTCTGCAGGCACCAACCTACAGGAGGCTTCAACCTCAGTCAGCTACAACTGACAGCTATCAAGATGCAACTTGATAGGGAAGCTCCAACTTCCTCCATTTAACAAACTGAATGTTTGCTGATTTACCTCAGATATCAACTTTGTTCTGTAGCTTCTCTTTCTTCTCTTAATCTTCTCTGCTTTATTCTTCTATATTCTGCATTCTCTATATTTTCTCTCTCTCTCTCTCTCTCTTTTGAGCTTATCAAATTGATATTATATATAGAAATTATCACATGACTGTTTGTATTTCACAAGGAATTTGAAGTGAACAGTCATGACTCTTTGGCTTCTGTCTCCTTATTCCTTTTTCCAACTCATTTTTAGAATTACTACAATATGTACAAATTTCCATGCTACAGTGGGATTTTGTCTTTTCCTTAGGATACTTGCCTTTGCATCACAAACAATTAAGAAAAATATTTGCATTTACATTTTTTTAATTATACATCTCAATTCCACTACCTTCTTTCGAATTTTGATTTACCGTTTGTCTTTTCTTGCTGCTGTAGAGAACCTGTTTTATATACTTTGGTTCACTGTGTTTGTGTGCACTTGTGTATGTGTTCCTGTCAAGCTTGTAATCTCTGTGTATCTCTGCATGCTCTCTTCTTCTTTTTCCTTTTTCATAACTGCATTCAAGTTTCATGCCCAATCATTTCCACATCCGACAATCTCACACTTGTCCTATTCCACGCTGGAAATTTCAAACAAATAAGGCTGGGCTATTTCAATTTATTAATTCAGAGAGTTTAGATATTAATTTCATACTCCTCTATAGTTATAACCTGACAATCTCTTATGTGTACACATGCGCTATTTCTGCGTTTACAACCATTATACGTGACATAATATGTTGGGCTATTAAAACCATATTGATTGACCCTCATCATGTGTCATATATATTAAACCACATTCGCCTGTTCCATTATACGTAATGTATCCAAAATATATATACGACGACCTTCGATTATTAATGCATCCCCACAATAATCGGTCTACCTTTGTTAACTCTTAAACCTTAATCAAATTCTTTTAATATATTCCATCAGTCCTTGTATTAAAGTTAATAAACCCAATTCGTTACATATAACTCTGTCCCGGGCCCACAATACAATCACAAATGCATACACCGTACCTTTGTTAACCACCAGATTCCTTTATTAACCTTTGCGTGGGTTCAACAAGTGATCACCATTAGATGTCGGCCCACCAGATCAACGGTCTATAACAATTTCGCTTGGTGTCTTCGGTCGGTAGTTAATGCGCGATGGCGCACGTTAAATGATGGTTTTGAAATGTCGGTCGGGACACGTGTTGATTCCTGTATGGAATCGCTCCTCCTCCGGGCAATACCGCTTATGGTCGATAGTCGGTGCGGAGAATACCACCATTCACTTTAAACCACTGTTATTGTTCATCCAGTTCTTGATTCCGCTTCTCCCTACGCTCCAGGTTCCGGTCTGCATTTGTTATTTAACAAAACGTTCACTTTTCAATGTATTTTTATTATTCGACTCCACTCCATTCAATTATATACATATATATATATATATTTTCAACTATGGTTCCGCTCCTATTCACGCTGGTTCTTCGGTGTATGCATATATATAGACCATATATATATATAACACACCTACCATATATATAATGCACAGTTCTACCATATCAATCGAATACAGGTGCTCCGTTAAAAAACTTATGTTATGTGTAACGCCCGGCTGTATGAAAGATTCTCGGAATTTATCTATATATGTACATATTTTTGAAATAACAACGGTTTCTCTGCAATGACATTTGTGGCTCTGCCTCTGTCACTTCTGTCACTCTGCCTCTGCCTCTACTGCTGTGATAACAGCTCTGTCTCCGTATTTTCTTCCTCTGTCTCTGCCTTTCTCTTCATTTCCTCTTTGTCTGTCTTAGTCTCCTTGTAACTGTTCCTGTTTCTGCATCTGCTACCTCCTTTGCCCTTGTGTGCTTAGGCGCTTTCTCCTTGCCATCGTAACCAATATTCCTTGCCTCCTTGTGCCTTGAGAAACACTCTATTGATATATAGGGATGTAGAATGTAATATGTATATGTATTAAATGTCGGCCCAATATATAAGTGTGTAGATGTAATGTGTGTAATGTAAAATTTTTGATATGCTCAGGGACTGTCATAGAGATATGAATGCAATGTGTGTATTATAAACTTTTTAATATGAGGCCAATATAGGAGTATGTAGATATAATGTGTAATGTAAACTTTTAATATGCAGTGTATAGAGATGTGTGAATGTCATATGATAATGTAAAATTTTGATATATTTACCACTTTAATATGGGCCAAATACTGTATTTATAAAAGAGGTAGATAATAAATAAAATATAAATAAATATATATATGGTAAATAAATAAAAAATTAATATATTTACTCCATAGTCTGTTGTATTTATGAGCATCAAAAAGTGGTTTTATTTTAGATGAATCTGACCTAAATACCATGGGCCAAATTATTATTAATACATGCCAAAAAACATTATTAACCTAATATTATTATTAATTCCTATCTATTCACATTATTATATTATAATATTAATGCTATTAAGATTTAATTATTAACTTTCCAGTATATAAAAAAGTTAATACTAAATCATACACTTTGTACCATAAGTTTGAATACCATGAACCAAATTATTATTAATACCATGCACATTATTGACCCTATTAATAATTATTATTATATTATTAATTCTAATATTCACATTATTATATTATAATATTATTAATATTATTTAATTTAATAAATTTGGATCAAATGGGGTGGTATTTGAGTACCAATAAGCATATAAACGTAAAGTATAAAAAGAAAGTTGTAATGTTTAACATTTAAAATTTAATCTAATGTAGTACAATAGAAAAAATCACTTCTCTCCATACATATATAAATTTAACCCCAAACAAAATCTAGAATTTTATTTTTTGAGGAAGCATCCTAAACGTGATTTTACGAACAATGAAATAATATTTGTAAGAAAGGATTTCGGGAGTTGTTTGAAAGTGGTATCAATAATATTTGTAGCATAGGTATGGTAAATAAATAAAACGTCTTTTTATACTTACTCCATAATCTATTATATTTAGGAACACTAAAAAATTGGTTTTATTTAAGTGGAATCCTTAGGTAAATACCATGGGCCAAATTAAAGTACACTACATGCATTGCCTATCTCGGGTAACAATAAACATGTCAACATAAATGTAAAAATAATGTTTAATATTTAACATTTTAAAATTTAATCTAATTAATCTAATATAGGCCCTAATGAAAAATCACTTCTCTCCCTACATCATAAATTTAACACAGTCAGGTGAAATACCATATTTTTCTATTTCTCTTACATTTTATATTGGAGGGAAAAGAGAGAGGGAGAGAGAAGAAAGAGAGAGATGGGGGAAGAGAGAGAGGCAGAGAGAGAGAGGGAAGGAAGGAAGGAGAGAGAGAGAGAGAGGAGAGAGAGAGAGAGGGAGGGAGATAGGGAGAGAAAGAGGGAGGGATATAGAGATGGAGTTGGAGGGGTGAGAGAGGATGAATAATAAATACATAGAGAGTGAAAGTGGAGAGAGAGGGGTATTTCGGGAAAATAGAGGAGTATGTGTATGTTTAAGAGTGAGATAAAGAGAAAAATAAGGAGGGGTGATGTAGGAGATAGGGGAGAAGGAGAGAGAGACGGGGATATAGTAACATAGTTGGAAGGAGACAGAGAGAAGGGAGAGAGGGCATAGAGAGATAGATGGAAGGGATGAGAGAGGAAGGAAGAGAGAGGATGTGAGAGTGGGAGAGGAGGAAAGAGATGGAGTTGGAGGGGGAGAGGAAGATGATTTCCTTTCTGATGAAGTGGTCTAGTGTGGATGGTGATTTCAATCCTATTTTTTCTTGCACTATATACATTGATTTTAGTGTAGATGTTGAGAGGGAGAAAGTGTGTGTGTGTGTGTGTGTTGGGGGAGGGAGAGATGGGAAGAGAGAGAGAGAGAGAGAGAGAGAGAGAGAGATAATTGGATTGCAAAGAGAGAGAGAGAGAGAAAATATAGAAGAAGGTAGGGAGGAAGGAGAGAGAGAGGAAGAGAGTTATGGGGGAAGAGAGAATATTGGGGACGAAAGAGAGAGAGAGAGAGAGGGGAGAGAGAAGGATAGAGAGAGAGCGAGAGAGGGAGGGAGATAGAGAAGGAGAGATGGAAGGATGGAGAGATGGAGTTGGAATGGGAGAGAAGGAGGAAGAATACATAGAGTGAGAGGTGGAGAGAGAGAGATGAAGTGACAGAGATATGGATAGAGTGTGCACATATGTTTTGGGGTGAGATAAAGAGATAAGGAAGGAGATGTGGAGAGAAGGAGAGAGGAAGAGGGATATAGTAACAAAGTTGGAGGTGAGAGAGAGAGGAGATATATATATGGAAATAAATGGAGAGAGAGGAAGGAGAGAGGGAGGATGAGAAGAGTGGAGAGATGGAAGAAAGAGATGTAGTTTGAGGGAGATAGGGAAGTAGATGGTAATTTATAATCCCTATTTGATTTAGCACACTACTGCATTGATTTGATGTGAATATTGATTTCGGTGTAGAAGAGAAGAGATGGAGGGAAAGAGATGTAGGCTGGAGGGGGAGAGAGGGAAGATGATTTCTTGCCTTTCTAGTGCATTGATTTCGGTGTGGGTGATTACTAGTGTGATGTTGGAGAGAGAGTAGCCTAGTTGGAGCGTATTGAAGGAAATATATGTAGGAAGAATGGAGAGGAAGGAAGAGGGAGGATGTGGCGAGTGGAGATATGGAGGGAAGGAGTATGAGTTGGGGAGATAGGGAAGTAGCAGTGTTGTTATAATCCTATTTAGGGATTGCTTGCACTTAGTCATTGATATCAATGTAAATGTTGGTTCAATGTATTTTATTACTTGCTAGATCCATTGATTTCAATATAGATGTTGATTTCTAATCTTATTTTATTGCAATTAGATCATTGATCTCCCAGTGTAGATGTTGTTTGTAATCTTATTTGATTGTTGCATTAGGTGCATTGGACTTTGATGTAGGCATTGATTTCTCATTTGATGTAATTGGATGTACATTGATGGTATTATTTTAAGAGCAGTTGGATTAAGATTGTGCATTGATTTCGGTCTTGGCCTAAAATTATGCTGTGTACATTAATATAGTGAATTTATAATCCTATTTGATTTCTTGCACTGAATGCATTGATATCGATGTAGATGTTTGTTTCTAATCTGTTGCTATTGCTTGCACTGGTAAATTTGATTTCGATTCATCAGAGATAATGTCAGCTTTGGATCGAGTAATGCATTTACTTGCAGGAGTGAGAAGTGGAGAGAGAGGTGACAAGGGAGAAATAGAGAGCTGCCTGTGTGTATGTTTGGGGGTAGGATAAAAGAAAATAGAATGGAGGGAATGGGGGGAGAATGAGAGAGGGAGGATATAGTAACATAGTTGGAGGGTGAAGGAGAGGGAGAGAGGGAGACATAAGAGAGATAGATGTGGGAAGAAAGGGATAGAGGGGAAGGAAGAGAGAGGATGTGAAGGTGGAGAGGAGGAAAGGAGATGGAGTTGGAGGGGGATTTCTTGCACTCAGGTACATTGATTCCGATGTGGATGGTGATTTCTAATCCTATTTTTCTTGCACTATATGCCATTGATTTTAGTGTAGATTTTTGAGAGAGAGAGTGTGTGTGTGTGTTGGGGAAGGAAAGAGAGTTGGAAGGCAAAGAGAGAGATAGAGAGAGAGAAGAGAGAGATGGTGGTTCAGAGAGAGCAAAGATAGAGGAAGGTAGGAAGGACAAGAGAGGACATGAGAGGAGGGATTATGGGGAAGAGAGAAAATTGGAGGGCAAAGAAAGAGAGAGAGAGAGAGAGGGAGAGAGAGGAAGGACGAGAGAGGGAGAGAGAGGGAGGGAGATAGAGAGAGATGGAAGAATGAAAGAGATGGAGTTGGAGAGAGAGAGGGAGGGAAAGGGTGATAGAGAGATGAAGTAGTAGAAAGTGATATGGAGAGAGGTTGTATATATTTTGGGGTGAGATAAAGAGAGATAAGAGAAAGAGATATGGAGAGAAGGAGAGGGAGGGATATAGTAACATAGTTGGAGGTGAAGAGAGAGAGGAGATATATATGTGGGGAAGAATAACAAGGGTGACAATAAGAATAGTAAAAGAGAAAATAATTTGATTGATCCAAATGAAGACTTATTTGTAATTGACTACATTCTTATTATTTTTCATTTTCTATTATTAAACACTATTACATTGTCACTTTGCATTCAAAAAGAACTATTTAGATACATTAAAATTTATTAACAATATTTATCATCTCAAAAAAGCCTTAGGAAATTAACTAGAAAATTTAAAATTAAAATGACCGGATAAATATCGAACTATATTGCTATATAAATTATTATATTTATATTATATGTGTTACATATTATTGACCAAAATTAATCTCGTATTTCGATAGATTTTCCTTGGCCGCACACGTAAGTGACCTAGATCCATCTTCCTTTCTGGATCTATCCAGCGCGAGAGGATCAAATCTCTCGAGGTGCAAAACCTTCCTCGAGTTTTGCAAAGAGGTTTGCACCTCGAGAGAGATTTGATCCCTCTCGGCACCTGGGCCCCGAAATTAAAATCAGATCAACTGTCTCTGTCAGTGCGTTAAAACTTCAGAGCCACCAACACACACCCAGCCCTTATGTATTACTCCAACAAAGTTGAACCTATTATAAAGCATGACCTTTTTCCACATAGTATTCAAGCTCTATTATCACCGTAATACCATAGCTTATATGACTGACAACTATGGTCTATAAATATATCTCAAGTCCATAAATGTTTAACCCCGAGTCCATTAACATTAACGTCAACTACCAACACAGTACACTAGGGCCCACAGCGCAGTTAACATACCTTGCGCATCCGATGGTTGATATCTTGTCGCACTCCACCCACAGATCGAACGAGTATAAGTGAATATTGCACAACTAACATGCACGAGGGTTAATATTCAGAATTCACGTGATGAAAATAGTATTCTAATACTGCCCTCTGCCACGTATCATGCAGAGACATATATCACGTCAAAAAAGGTGTTACCGCTTACCACTCATAATGGGCGCATGATACTATTGGTTTTTCTAACCCCTGGTGTCACTGTTCCCTATTCACAGTTCCGCTCAGCTTCATGGTTCCGTTTCTTTTCTCCATTTATATCTATGCTCAACAAGGTTTAATCCCTTAGCTTACTCACTTCTATTCTGCCATTGCTTTGACTGTTCCATCAAATTTAATTCAGATGGGTTGAAACCCTCCGTCGTTCGATCCTTCTCGTGAATTCATACGAGGAATGATATTCTATCTCTCCAAGTGGAAGACTCGCTCTCCGTGCCCTCAACAATACACGACTCACTCCCTATCACCATAAACCCCACTGTATGCTCGACCTTACTCTGTTATACAGAGAATTCCTCCTTTGTTTCATGCCTAAAGGCCCTATAAAGGTTCCTTTATAGGCACGATAGATTTATTCACCTATCATTGATACCCACAGGGTTCAATCTAGCCACCGTCCCTTCAAAGATAATTACAGTTCCTCACACAGGGATTGATACCCATAGGGTTCTTTCTTCTTTTCTGTTTTAAAGGCTGCTTCCCTTGTACTTGGCTTTTTCTGTGGGAGCCTCATTTCATAGGCTGTTAGATTTCCAAGCAGCTGGTTCATGGTCAAGGTCTCCCAATCAGCTGTTTCTTCTATTGCAGACACCTTTGGATTAAACTTGGATGGAAGAGATCTTAGAATCTTTTGCACAATTATACTTTCTGGCATTTTTTTCTCCAAGAGCTTTCATATTGTTAATAATTTCTGCAGCTTTTAGGAAGAAACTGGCAATGTCTTCATCATCATTCATTTTTAAGTTTTCAAACTGGGCTCTATAGACTTGAAGTTTGGCAGTCTTTACTTTCTGGTCTCCCTCATGTATGTTTTCAAGAGTGTCCCATATTTTTTTTGGCAGTGTCTTTGTGCATTACTTTAATAAATTCTACTTCACATAATCCATTCAGGATGGCATTCATGGCTTTTGCATTAGCCACAAAATCTTGTTTTGAGTCTTTTTCGGTGTCAGTTGCCTTCGGGGCATATCCTAATTCCACAGCAGCCTAGAATTCTATTCCTAGAGACATTATGTATGTCCTCATTCTGATTTTCCAGAAAGCATAATTTTCACCAGTGAAGAAAGGGACTTTGTTGGTTGAGCATCCTTCTTTACTAGCCATCTTGGGAACCTAGGATCTCTTTTCAGTTGTTAGACTTGTACAAAGGAACTTGCTCTTATACCAATTGTTGAACCCTTAGTTAAATTGAGAGGGGGGGGGGGTGAATCAGTTTAACACATACATGGACTTTTAAAACTTTTCTCGTAAAACTTATTTACACCTTCACTTCATGATCAACTTTAATATGTGAGCAATCTTTATTAGTGAGCAGCAAGTATCAAACAGATTTGTTAATGTAACAACAGTCTTAATATGTGAGCAACAAGTATTAAGCAGATTAGATAAACTACATCAACACATAGACATCATGCACAGAGACACCAGATATAAGTGGAAACCCATGAAGGGAGAAAACCACATCTTATTATTGTTGTGATGCAAAGGCAAGCTCCCGACTCCCTCTCACCAGCGATTTTACGGCAAGCACCAACCTACGGAGGCTCTCCTCAGTGCCCCGCAAGCTACAACATGAGAAGCTCAACTCTTATCATTTAGAGCTGTGGGAAGCTAACCTGAATTGACTCTCGTGACATCTCTAAACTACAACTTGATGAGGAAGCTCCAACTTCCTTACTCTTCGAAAAGAAAACACTTTTAAATTTATGGATATCAACTCTTTGTTCTAGTTACTATCTTCATTCATATATTCTGTGCTCTGCCTTGTATCATCTCTTGCATCTTCTCTGATTCTCTGGCTTCTCCTTCTTCTCTTACTTTCAGCTCCTCTTTCTTCCTGCCTTCTGACTACTTCATTTACTGCATTATTTTCACTCAGTCTCCTCTCCCTTCTAACTCTTTTCTTTGTATCAAAATGATATTACTTATAGAATTTCTTGATGACTGTTTGTTTTCCTCTAGGAATTCAAAATGGATGGTCATACCCCTTGGTCTTCTGCCTCCTCATTTCTTTATCCTTTTTCAACTCAATTTTAGAATTACTACAATATATACAAATTTCATACTACAGTGGGATTTTGTCTTTTCCTTAGGATACTTGCCTTTGCATCACAAACAATAAAAATAATTACATCATTTACATTCACATTCTTAATTACATATTTCAATATTACTCAGCTCCTTTTTTGGATTTGGCTTTACTGGATTTGTCGTTTCCTGCTGCTGTTAAGAACCTGTTCTGCATGCTCTTTGTTCACTTTCATCTGCATATTCCCTGTTTTCTATTCTCAGGCTGCTTTTCTATGTTTTCTGTTCATATATGAGTTAAACATAATGGTTTGAAACTCACATTACATTTTCAGTTCTTCCAACCTCATTCTCTTTTTAATTTTTCACTTAACTGTGTGTAAATGTATCCCAAACTTTCATTGCCCAATAATTTTCCCAATCCGGGCAATCTCCCACTTCTCGTTAATTCCACGCTGGCAAATTTAATTAAATAAACAAGTCTGGTTTATGTTGGAGTGTAATTTCATTTGCCGGATCAGTTGCAGGCGGCAGCACGACGACTGGTTCAATAGGCGCAGAGGGTTATCGCGACGACAGGTTTGAACAGATCAATGGAGTATGGGAGGTCGAACCGTTCGACGGTTAATGGGAAGGCACCCCTCGTAGTTGGCTGGCCGATTGTGGTTTGACCGCCGATCAACGGCTGTGGTTTACTACGGGGCCTCACCCCAATTGATGCGTACGGAGAAATGGGAGCCCCCGTAAACACCACTTTGTGGTGGCTCCACCATGCACCACCGCCAGCGCGCCACCAATTCACCACCAATATTAAACATTGATCGACTCTTTTAACATACTCTCGAACCTTATATTAAGATTATAATACATTGAAAACATTAATAAACCGATTCATTATATATGACTCTGCCAGGCCCCACAATTCAGTCAAACGACCAATCCACGGAATGCACCGTACCTGGCTTAATCTCCGTGTGCTTTTATTAAACCTCACGCATCTTCGTTCAATGATCTCCGTCCGATGCTCCTCCGCCAGATCGACGGTTTATATCCGTTTCGCTCGGCGTCTTTGGTCGGTGTATAACGCGCGAAATTGCAAGTTAAACCGTGGCTTCCAATACCGCCTATGCCACGTGTCACGAAGTCTATGGAATCGCTGCGATTTCTGCAAAACCACCTTACGATCGAAAGGTGGTGCGGAATTGGGAAATCCACCTTTGTGAACCCGCTTGTGGTTTCAGTCCCTTCACGGTTCCTCCAGTCAAGGTTCCAGTTCTCCCTGTTCCAGTTCTTCGTTGTGCTCAGGTTCCATCCACACCGTTCCGTAATCCACAATTTCAATTATCATTGTATTTTTATGATTCGACTCCACTCCATTCAATTATATATATATTGTCAACTATGGTTCCGTTATTTATATGTTGTCGACTATGGTTCCGTCTTCTTCATACTGCGCATTTCAACACAGTCTTGCCATATATATAACGCATAGTTCTCTATTCTTGGAATAACAGCAGTGATAACGCCTCTGTCTTCGTATTTGCTTCCTCTGCCTCTGCCTCTGCTCCTGTCTCTGCATCTGTTCCTGTCTCTGCATCTGCTACCTCCTTTGCCTTCGCTGTGCTTCAGCGCTTTCTCCTTTGCCATCAATGACAATATTTCCAACACTCCTTATATACTTGGCCAATTAACGTTAAAACTTCCGACCACCAGCACATACATAGCCCATATGTATTACTCCAACCAAGGTTGAACTATTATAAAGCATGACCTTTTTCCACATAGTATTCAAGCTCTATTATCACCGTAATACCATAGCTTATATGACTTACGACTATGGTCTATAAATATATCTCGAGTCCATAAATTTTTAACCCCGAGTCCATTAACATTAATGTCAGCTACCAACACAGTACACTAGGGCCCACAGTGCAGTTAACATACCTTGCGCATCCGATGGTTGAAATCTTGTCGCACTCCACCCACAGATCGAACGAGTATAAGTGAATATCGCGCAACTAACATGCACGAGGGTTAATCTTCAGAATTCACGTGATGAAAATAGTTTTCTAATACTGCCCTCTGCCACGTATCATGCAGAGACATATATCACGTCCAAAAAGGTGTTACCGCTTACCACTCGCAAGGGCGCATGATACTATTGGTTTTTCTAACCCCTGGTTTCACTGTTCCCTATTCACAGTTCCGCTCAGCTTCATGGTTCTGTTTCTTTTCTCCATTTATATCTATGCTCAACAAGGTTTAATCCCTTAGCTTACTCACTTCTATTCTACCATTGCTTTGACTGTTCCATCAAATTTAATTCAAATGGGTTGAAACCCTTCGTCGTTCAATCCTTCTCGTGATTTCATACGAGGAATGATATTCTATCTCTCCAAGTGGAAGACTCACTCTCCGTGCCCTCAACAATACACGACTCACTCCCTATCACCATAAACCCCACTGTATGCTCGACCTTACTCTGTTATACAGAGAATTCCTCCTTTGTTTCATGCTTAAAGGCCCTATAAAGGTTCCTTTCTAGGCACGATAGATTTATTCACCTATCATTGATACCCACAGGGTTCGATCTAGCCACTGTCCCTTCAAAGATAATTACAGTTCCTCACACAAATCACAACACTGGCAATTACATCGATTGCTTAACTTCTCCCTCACGGAGTGTATTCACACATTTTTATGCAGTTTCTCATGCAATTCAAAGCCTAAAAAACAGGTTATACAACTACTTATTGGAATGAATCAACACATTGCCAGTGATTCTTAACACAGGGATTTATCACACATTCTTCATGCGCTCACATCACTGAATACATAGGTAGAATCTTAACCCAAATTACAGAGTCCTACTCATACATGGAATTCAAGGCATTTTCACACAAGAATTAAACAACAAATGCAGAGATAGCACTGAAACAATTTCTTCCATAACATAATCTTGAATTTACTTACAAAAACCTCTTGTTCAAGCCAGATCTTCGAATTAAATGGCCTTCTATTCTCCTACTCTGCCTCTCCGACTCCCAAGCTCTATGCAGGTCTCAGGACTCTGCCACAGAGGTTTATTTTTATACAAATTGGGAATCAATTGATTCAGCTTCCTACAATGATTTGACAAACTCCTCAAATCCTAATTTTAGCATAACTCCTAGATAACTGAACTGACTCTTCACACTCCAAATAACCAACTTCTCCTGTCCTCTAATCATTCGAGGGCAGTTACAATTCCTTATACATTTTATTAAAATCACTCAAATATGAAAATTTACATAGGAAATTGAAAACATAAACCCCCTATGTCTATTTATATACAAAGCCTTGTCTTGGGCCTAATGCCCCTGCATCACATTCCATATTTTCCTTCCAATTCGAGTTGGGGAAGAGGGTGGCCATTCTAGGCAATTGCTGCCAAGAATCGATCCAGAAGTGTGCTTGGTTTCCAAATCGCACTTCCCAGAAGCTATGGTCTCGGACGAGGGCACGTTGTTTCACTACTGCACTCCAGATGAGGGATCTGTCTTTCTCAGCGTCAAAGCGAACCAAATTATTTAGAGGCCAGTTATCAGCATATTTGGCTGCCCATAGCTAAGCCCAGGGGGTTTCTATGTTGGAGATCCACTGCCACCATATTTTGGCTCCCATGAATTCATTGCTGAGTTGCGGATCTCTAAGGCTTAACCCCCCCGATTTTTTTGGAGCGTAGATGTCTAGCCATTTGACTAGTGCCCACTTTCTTTTAGCCTTATCTCCTCCCCAAAGAAAATTATGCTGGAGGGTTTGAATGATCTTGAGAACCCATTTTGGTGCCGCCAACATGGAGAAGAGATACAAGGGCATGGATTGAAGAACGGATTTTACCAAAATGAGACGGCTGGCAAGATTGAGAGCTCAGTGGGTCCAGAGAGAGAGCCGAGTTTCCATTCTATCCAACAAGTCTTTCCAAGAGGAATGCTTGATGATAGAGTCAGTGAGGGGGGCTCCTAAATACTTGGAAGGCAAAGAGGAAATAGGGAAGCCAAGAATGCGAGCAATGTTGCACTGGGTGATGATAGGGGTGTTAAAGAAGAAGATTTGGGACTTGGAATTTTTGACAGAGGGACCAGCAGCAAGGGAGAAGCAATCCAGGATAGACTTGAAAGTGGCAGCCTCCTACACTAAGGGATGACCAAAGAGCATGTTGTCGTCAACAAATTGCTAATGAGTAAGGGGGGGACGATGATGAATACAAAGGCCTCTTAAGGATCTCTCATGCACATGGGCTTTGATAAGTCTGCTGAGTCCTTCCACCATGAGAAAAAAAATAAAAGTGGAAAGAGGGTCGCCTTGATGAATGCCTTTGGAAGGGGAGAAGGGTGGGGAAGGGGAACCATTGAGCAGAATAGAGTAAATCAGAGAGGAGATGAGACTCATTATCCAGCGTATCCAAGTCTGGCTGAACACATAGGCGGCCAAGATTTTCTGGATGTATTCCTAGCTTAACTTGTCAAAGGCTTTGGAGAGATCGATTTTGAGAAGCATCCCTGGCACTTTGCAGGTCTTCAAGGAGTGGGTTACTTCATGGGTGAGAATTATACCGTCAAGGATGTGGCGACCTTCTACATATACAGTTTGCTCTTGATAAATGAGGAGGGGGAGTAAAGGCTTAAGGCGGTTGGCAATCACTTTGGAGACAAGCTTATAAAGCACGTTGCAGAGGGAAATGGGTCTGTATTTGTTGGGGGTTATCTCCTGCTCTTCTTTGGGAATGAGCATGATGAAAATGGAATTGAGAGCCGGGAGCATCCAATGCATAGATCTGGATTCTTCAACCAGTGCCCAAATGTCAGTCTTAATGTCTTCCCAAAAGTAATGGAATAAATTGGTGGTGAAGCCATCCAGCCCGGGGGCTTCTCCAGCTTTGAGCTGGGCCATTGCTTGGTCTACTTTCTGCAACTAGATTGGTTGAAGCAGCATTTGATTGTGATCCTCAGTGATCAAGGCGGGAATGTGTTGAGTGATTTGGTTGATGGCTTTCTAGTGATTTATGTGTGGTTCCGTCAGCGTGTCCTTGAAATGATTGAGAAGTTCCTGTTTGATCTCCTGATGAGTTTCCAAACTGATGCCTTGCTCATTCTTGAGAACGGGGATACGATTGACCATTCTTCTTTGAATGGTGGAGCGGTGGAAAAATTTCGTGTTTTTTCCCCCTCTTTTAGCTAGCGAACTCTGGATTTTTGCTTCCAGAGAATTTCTTCTTGTATAGCGTGTTCCTCCATCTGATTTTTGAGCTGCTACTCTTGCCTGCTAAGTTCCTCAGTGGGTTGAAAAGTTATGAGCTGCTATTGAAGGGTAGCCATTTTTGCCTCCAGCTCGTGTTGACTTTTGAAAATGTTGCCAAACATATTATGATTCCAGTGTTTGAGACTAGCTTTGATGATTTTGAGCTTTTGATGAATTTGGAACATGGTGGATCCTTCGCTAGGTCATATACTATGCCACTAGTCTACAACCATCTCTCTGAATCCAAGATGCAAAAGCCAAAATTGCTCGAATCGGAAGGGCTTTTGGAGGCCACCGCCTGGTCTATCCCAGTGGAGTTGAATGGGCCAGTGGTCAAATCCTGCAGCGGGGAGAATGGTAGAGAAGATGTCTCCTCTAGCCTGGATGATGGCGTCAAAGATCAGAAAACGATCTAGACGCGAGGCAATAAGATGGTTCCCATTCCAGCAATTTCTCCAAGTATGAATCCCGTTGGCAGTTGGGATGTCAATCAGGCGGTTCTAGGGAATAAAATCCTTGAACCTGAGACTGTCAAAGTCCAATATAGATCGACCTCCCCTATTTTCGCTAAGGTTGGTTATCATGTTAAAGTCTCCCCCTAGAATCTAGAAGGGATAGGGGTTCGAGGAAGAGAGGGAGGCAATGTCATCAAGTATCTAGATTCGGTGAGCAGAGGCCCGAGGGAAGTAGACATTGGTGAGGAGACCCTTCAGGTGGGAGCCTATTGTTAGGAATCTGTAATTAGCAAGATTGGCAAAGTCCAATCACAGAAACAACATTATTTCAACCACTTTGGGATTCTAGGATCTAGCCCTCCTGAATTCGGAGAGGGATCTCTCCAATAAGTGCAAAGATGGATTTGTCTTTGAAGTTTGGGGTAATGATATTAGGCTAGTTATGAAGGCCGAGGGTTTTGTTTGTTTTTGGATGGTTGAGCATGATTACTATTTGAGGTAGAAAGTTCAAAATGAAAAAAGTCTCAAAGGTGAGAAGTTGCAAGCAAATAAAACAGTTTTGGCTAAAAGATAGATATAACGCTGGTTTTTAGTCCATTGGGCTATGGAGTCATATCAGGGCTTTAATTGAGCAACAACATCAAGAGTGATCCAAGGGGCAAGTCATCTATATCACAAGATTATTGAGATTAAAATGATGGAATGGAAACATTAAAGGTGTTGGAGGGGTGGAAAGCAAGTAATAATTTTACAAAAGTTTACAGTGGGTCTCAAATAAGAAGAAAAGAAACCTCTTAAGTAATGAGCCCAAAATAACATGAAATAATTTATCACAGACTACTGACAGAATTTGTGTCCATGATAATCTCAACCAAACAATCAGGTAATGCGCCTTTTACCTTGAAGTATAAAGCAAGTCTAAGCAGTGTAACTGGTCAGATAAGGTACTTTTAAACCTGGTCTGCTTTCAGTCAACACCAAGGGAAACCTTTAGAATCTGCCTTTGGAGAATAGAAACTAGAAACAGGGCAAACCATCACTTTTCTAGTCTAACTTTAATAAGCGAATGATGAAAATAACTTTCAAAATAATGTTTAATGTGATGAACAAGGCACTAGTTCTGTTTCCTTGACAACGCTGATGTTCTTATTAGCTCAAATTGAGACTTGATGAGGTAAAAATCGATTTAAGTGCTGACCAAGCAATCAGTCTAACTCACAAAGAAATGATAACATAAGAATATTAAACAATATGACATACATAGAAGAAAGCAATAACAAAAGAAACATACACCGGTGATATGAACGGGTCCCAGAAAGCTTGACTTGTTGACCGCGTCAAACTTTAGATTATGGTCTGGGATCCAATGTTTGATTCAACAATCATCTTACTTTTAATTAATATTAATTATAGCGAGCTTGGACGTTGTTATTATTTGATGAAGAGACAACTCCATTATTTCAAAGTTCTGCAACCAACAGTTTCTCATCTTCTACAGAAGTATTTATAGAAGAATGAGGAGGTGAGATCTGATAAAAGATCTCCTAGGGAAATTAATACAGGGTGATGACTTCTCAGCCTTTAAGGGGCTTGATGGAGAATTTTACAGGTGATCTGTCTGTATTAACTGTTTTACAATTAAGATTAAAGCTCGGTGGGAGCTTTTATTGACTTTTGAGGCTCTGTGTCATGTTGGAGTAACTCTGCAGATATTTTTTGCATTAAGTTCCTTGCAGAAGTAACTCTCTGGCTGCGTTGAGGCGAATATCTGATTTCGAACAATAACTTCGGCCTCTGTTGAATGCTTGTAGCTACAGGTGGCACTGTGGTAGCTGGGAGGAATCAATTCGCCTCAGATGTGGCGGTGGAGGCCTTCTATCTGTTAAACACTTATGATTTTCTTTTAATTGTGTTTTTAATGTGGGGGATTAGGCTTTTGATAATCAATCTTAGTCTTAATCCCCGCAAATCTGTCTTCAAACTTCTGTTCTGCCACGTTCTGTCTTCAACACTGATACTCTTTTAATTGTGCTTTAAAATCACAGTGTCTTGTTGATGTGCAGGCTGTGCGGGGCTCTTCAAAGCATCAATGCCCATGAAGTATTGATGAAACGTCGAGTAGAGCCCTGTGAATGGTTCTCTTTTATGAATTTAAGGCATGGGAATCGTCATTCCCGGCCTTCGGCCTTTATATAATGGAAAACCCATCAAACACCTGCAAAATACATAAAATATTATAAAATCCTGCGTATTTGGGGAAAAACTGCTTCAAAGGGCGTGGGGAGGAAGCGTGGCCGTTGGATGGAAAAATCCTACGGTCGGGATTAATCGAGAGAAGTCATAGGGAAGGTGGAAGGATTATTTAAATCAGAGCCGTCGATCGCGCAAAGATCGACAGTCGGGAGCGGAAATGGAAAGTCAAAGCAGAAAACGTTTGATCGGGCGATGAATCAAGGTGATGAAATATGGGTCGTCGATCTGCATATCAGATCGATGCCGGAGATCTGTTGAATGCTGCGGCATAGCCAGGTTAACCGTCAGGCATCTTTGGTGAGCAATAGCAGTCGGATGGCCCGCCCTAGATCGGACGGTGTACAGCGATATCGCGTCGGGTTTACTGCCGAACTTTAATGCGCGATGGGGGGTGGTTTTTCGAATAGTGCATGGGACGCGTGTCATGTGGTAAATGGATCGCTGGTGATCAAGAAAAAACCACCTTTGCCCCGAAGGCGGTGCGATGAATACCGCGCGGTTTTGAAATCGATGAGTGGACGGCGGGGACCACCAGGCTGATGGACTCCGCGCCGTTGATCTGCAAATCAGATCGACGGTGGGGATTGACTAGGATTTTGAACCGGTGGAAATTTAGAAAATAATTACAAACCCAAAGTTTTGAAAATAACATAAGGTTTTTAATATTTTCGGGGCGGAATATATATAATGTGGTTAGGCGCCCGCCTGCGGGGCCGCAGGTTACATGGAGGATCATACGACCGAGGATTTATGCAGGAAGGGGCTAAGACCCATATATGTCCAAAATGTGAGTTTTTATGGTCTTTAATGGTTTTCAAGACTAGAAATGGGCAACGATAGAGGGAAAATGGTTTAAAATGAGGCTAGTTTGGAAGAAGGGGGAAAAGGGAAAAATGTTGGCAGCAGTATTCTTTCTTGGGAATCAGCGGGATTTCTGAATGGGGAATAGGCGCAGTAGTAAAAATTGGGACAGAGGCAGGAGGCCTTCAAAAGTCTTCAAGAGCCAACACTTTTTAGTCATAAAATTTGTTCCTTGAAGGCTTAAAAAGTCTTAGCCACCTTTTGCTATAACAAATTTTATAGGTGGCTAACAGTGGCTCCACTTGGGGATGGTGGCTTCTTGAAGGCATCAAGAACTTCAGACTTGCATTCTCTGGGAGGCTGACCTGTGCCTGATCCATTGGGCTACTTTTCTTTGATTGAACGATTCTTCCTTTGAAAACATATTAGTAGCCATAAAAACAATGGTTCTTCATCAATACAAGCTCTCTACCTACCCAATCCTACTGATCTAGCATTTTTTCTTCATTTAGAGTGCACTTGGATTGGCAAACTCTCTTTACAACATTTATTCTTTTGAAAGCAGGAAATCTAATCTATTTCTACTCCTTATTTCTCCTTGAACTCAGATTAAACAGTTGAGTTCAGATGCTTCTCTACCTATTCTACCATCTGTTGGGATTAAACTATCCAACAGATTTTTATTCTCTAAATTCTAAAAAACAAATTTAAAAACAGTCAAGTCAAGATTAAGCTGTTTGACTTGCTGTGATCTATGGCATAAAAACAAGCTGCACATAGACATTTATTTTTGCAGAAAATTTAAAACAAATTGAAAGGCTTAAGATCTGAAAGTTTCTCACCATGGCCTGCTCTTTTCTTTACAACTCCATTTTGAATTTGTTTGAGTTGTTTGTCTTTATCAACTGGTTTGGATTTTGAGATGATTAGAACCAGATTTACATCTTCTTAGACTCATAAAACAAAACAAATTTGAGTCATTTTCTATTTGGAAACTGAGGTTCAAATTTTGATCTTGTTGGAACCTTTAATTTCTATCCTAATCTATCTACTGATAAGCCAGGATTAAATAGTTTGGCAGATCAAATTCACTATCCTATCAGCAGAAAATTTAAAACTAATTAGTCAAGATTAGGCTGTTTGACTAACTAGAAGTGTATTTTTTAGGAGTGGCATTTGAGCTTGCACACTTTCAGATTTGTTTCTCTTTTTTGGTATGGGGCTATACCTTTCTTGTTTTCACAATCTGTCATCTTTTCTTTCTTTCACTGTTTTTGTATATATATATATATATATTGTTAACTTTGAATGCAAGGGTAGGTGAAGTATTTATAATGAGAAAAAGATAAAAAGGCTTCAGAACATATCATGGATCAAGAGAAGTAATGATTAAGCATCCTGCCATTGATAGGACCCCCAAACAATTCTGCCCCATTCAACTCTTGCAAGAAAAATGCATTGTTACCACCCGCTGAATGAATAGAGTAAGGGCCAAGCCATAAATTGTCAAATTTTCCATGCTTGCTCTTGTCTTCCCTCCTTGAGTCTCACTTTAAAACTTTGTCCCCAATTTTGAAATTGCTGGCCTTTGTTCTTTTTTCAAAAAGCTTTTTGATGATGTTCTGCTTTTGCAATGCTTTGTTATAAACTTCCTCTCTGGTTTGCTGAAGATGAATGGTTTGATTTATTCTTCTGATCATGTCATTATCTTCAGTTTGCAACTCTTGAATCAACTTCATCATTGGAACACCAAGGCTATTTGGATAAATTGCATCAGTACCATACATAAGCTGAAAAGGTGACATGCCAATAGATTTCTTCAATGTCAATCTGTCAGCCCAAAGTGTATGCACAAGCTTTGTGTGCCAGGACTTTTTGTTATCCTCCAACAGTTTCTTGATTATGTTCACTAAAATTTTGTTTGAGGATTCTGCAAGTCCATTACCTTGGGTGTAATAGGCTGTGGAATGCCCCAATGTTATCTGATAGCTGTGACAGAATTCAACCATCCTCTTTGATCCAAATGTTGCTGCATTATCAGTGATGATCTTGGTAGGACAGCCAAATCTGGAGAGAATGTTAGTCTCAATGAATTTTATAATAGCAGAGTCATTGGCTTGCCTACAAGGAATGGCTTCTATCCATTTAGTGAAGTAGTCTGTGGCAGTAAGAATCCATCTATGCTGGGCAGAAGATGGTGGATGGATTTCTCCTATGAAGTCAAGTCCCCACTGTTGAAATGGGGTTTCAACAGTGATTGGATGCAGAGGTAGGGGTAGCAGTTTTCTTTTTCCTTCAAAAAGTTGACATTTATGACAGGCTATGATCATTTTCTCTATATCAGAAAAAAGAGTAGGCCAATAGAAACCAGCCCTCAAAATTTTGTTGGCTGTTGTCTTCCAGTATAAATGACCTCGACATTCTCCTTCGTGGAACTCGTGCTTAACCTTCTCTGCATCCAACTCAGGCAAACATTTAAGCAATAGACCACTTGCATTTTTCCAATAAAGACATTTATCAATAATGCAATAGTTTACAGCTTTTAACTTTAGGAACCTTGCCTTTGTTTTTGTCAAACTAGGAGGTGTATTTAAATTAAGCAAAACATAAATAATATCAGCATACCAAGGAGAATTCATAAAATGATCTTCAACTATAGGAGTTGAGAATTCTTCTTGGTCATCCAAAGCATTAATCATATTAATATCAAGAACTTCAAAGTTGGATTCAGCCATTAATCTAGCCAGACCTTGGCCTTTGATGAGTTTAGTGGGTTTTATCTCTAAATCATACTCAAGAATAACAACAATCCACTTACCTCTCTTACCATCTGGGTCCTGTGTTAGAATGTCTTTAACAACTGAGTTTGGGACAAAGGCAATGATGTGTGAGTGAAGGATGTACACTCTGAAGTCTTTCAAAGCTTTAACCAAAGAAAAAGCTTGCTTCTCCATAATGTTATACTTCAGAGGGGCATCCCTCAATGCCTTGCTAAAGAATGCAATAGGCTGCTCTTGTCCTTGTGGATTTTTCTGTAAAAGGACAGCAGCTATGGTATGTTCTGATGCAAATGAAAAAATATAAAAATCTTTTGAAAAATCAGGACTTATAAGAACCGGTGTTTTGGTTAACGCTTGTTTCACCAGCTCAAAGGACTTCTTTGCTTCCAAGGTCCATTTTACCCCTTGCTCCTTCTTCAACATGTTTGTTATATTCCTAAGGAGCTCAGCCAAGTTGGGGATGAACCTTCTCAAAAATTTAATCTTTCCAATGAAAGATTGCAACTCCTTGATGTTTCGAGGATGAGAGATTTGCAATATGGCCTCAATCCTCTTTGGATCTATCTTAATACCCTCTTCTGAAATGATGTGCCCAAGAAGTTTACCTTCTTGGAGACCGAATAGTGTCTTCTTAGGGTTTAAAGATATCCCAAACTTCCTGCATTTCTCGAAAACCTTTCTCAAATGTTTTAAGTGCTCTTCATCTGTTTTTGAAAACACAGTGACATCATCAAGGTATATAATGATGAAGTAGCCCAATTCTTCCGAGAATGCTATGTCCATGGCTCTTTGAAAAGTTGCTCCAACATTCATTAGACCAAAGGGCATTTTCACATACATGAAAGTGCCCCATGGTGTAGTAAAGGTTGTCTTTAATTGATCAGTAGGGTGAACTAAGATCTGATTGTACCCTGAGTAGCCATCAAGCAAAGAAATTCTTTTAGACCCTACCACCCTTTGTAAAATATGATCCATCTTAGGTAAAGGGTAGTTGTCCTTTAATGAAGCTTTGTTTAAGTCTCTAAAGTCTATACAAAGCCTGATTTCTCCAGTTTTCTTCCTAACAGACACCAGATTAGACACCCACTCAGAGTATCTAATAGGGACAATAATACCAGCTTCATACATTTTCATGATCTCCTTCTGAACCAAAGGCAACTGAACAGTGTTTATTCTGCGTAGTTTCTGTTTGAATGGCTTTTGGTTTTCTTTGAGGGGAATTTTGTGTTGTATTATTTTAGTGTCATAGGACTTTAGATATTCGTAACTCCACGCAAAAACATCAGAAAACTTTTTAAACAGCTCTATGTAATTGAATTTAATATGAGCTGGTAAATTTTTAGACAGTTTAATAATTTTTGGTTCTCTCTTACTGCCTATATTGCACTCCTCCACTTCAGTCTCTACAGGTTCTAGTTTTGGCTTTTTGGCCACATCGTTAAGATCAAACAAATCTTCTAAAGGCGCTAGAACGCTTGGCAAACTTTCATCTTTAGAGTGTATATTTTCTAATCCCTCAGTTTCTAACTCTACAATCATTTCCTTTTTTTTTTAAAGTTTGCTTGTCAGAAAATTAAAATTGACAAGCTCAGGGGACAACTCTTCTTCACCAAGAAAAATTTCTTCACTGCAATCTGTATCATAATCTGAGTCCGAACTATTTGGTTTGAATTCATTTTTGAATTGCATGAAGTCTTCTATTTTTTTGTCATTGTCAAACACCTGCCAATATTTTTCATTATCAGGCACAACTTTTCTAAATTTGATTTGAGTTGTGCAGTCTTTGGTTTCATATAGCGTCAAGCATGTTCTAGCTGCAAAGGCTAAATTGTGGGCGGCAATATTTCTTTTTCTTGGGAGAAAAATCAATTTGGACTCCTCAGAGGTTTTCAAAAGGTCCATGACATCGTTTCGGTAGGCCCTAAGTCTGGGATGATTCACGTTATACTCCCCATTGAATTGCCTAATGACTAACTCAGAATCCCCATAGACGTTAATTCTTGTGGCTCCTAACTTTTTCAATAAATGTAAGCCTAAGAGAAGGGATTCATATTTTGCTATGTTATTGGAACACTAAAAGTTTAGTTTGCAGGAAATGCTTTCTATGTGGTTCTTTTCAATTTTAGTAATCCAGACACCTGCACCAGCATTGTTCTTAGTGCATGATCCATCAAAATACATACTCCACAGAGGACCATTCTTAGTTTCATCCTGATTACTGTCCTCTTCGACTAACGTGCTCGATGGTTGTTATGGAATCTCAGCACTTAGTTGTATTTGTTTTAATTCCCCAAGATTTTCGTTTATTTGAGGGTCGTTTTGTTGATTGTGAATGTTCAAAAGTAATGGACACCTAATGTGTAGCTCAAGACCTTTGTTTAGTTTGCTAATGTCTTCAGATGCAACAAACTGTTTTGACACTTCTGCGTTGTGTTCCTCTTCCTCCCTATCGGCCATTAATCCTATTAAAGTTACTTTCTCACCAAGTGTTTCATCATTAAACATAATAAAAGAATCAAGGCCTATATTTACAGAATACAGGGGAGAGTTTTGTGGTCTGTCTTGACTTGTAACTGTGTATTTCATATGGGACTCCCTGTAAAGTCTTCTGGTCTGATTGAAAACAGGGATTGTCGTATAGGTCATGTCCATTTGCATAGTCCCTTGTAACTTAGCCCCCCAAGATCTTGATAATAACATTCCATACTTTGGGGGCACATCAGCCACAAAAATATCCATGACTAAACATTTGGCTGGAATTTGGGCTAAGTTAACACAGAGGTCTTTGATTAATCCTAAACATTTTACTCTGCTGGAATCAAAGGAGTAAAGGTCTTTGTAAGGTCTGGTGATTTCTAGACCCAGGCTCTCCATTACAGCTTTTGGCATTAAATTATGAGAAGCTCCTGAGTCATGCATAGCGTTGTGCAAGATCTTGTCATGAATGTTTAATCTTACATAAAAAGGAGGAACAGGTCCTTCTTGATATCTACCTTCAATATTAGGACCAAAAATCAGCTCTGGTTGGTCATCATTAAGATTGACTATGTCCTCATTTTATTCTATTCTTAAAGCCTTCAAAATTTGGGTCTTATATACATGTTGGGTAGCTAACTCAGTCAAGGGAACAGAGATTTTGATCTTTGAAATTTCCTGCTCCAGGCTGAAAGGAATTTGACTCTTTGAAGTACTCGTTTCAGCCTTATTAGCTGCCACTCTATCAGCAACATCAACTTGCTGATTTGTTTTATTTACACTTGACAAAGTTGTTTTCACAGGAGTACTAGCTGAAGTGTTAATACTACTAATGTCTGCACTCTGTTTTTCATTGTTTTGAGTGCCTTTCTCTTTACCATTATCAGAATTTACAACCATTGTTTTATCCTTTTGTTTGACAACTTTAGGCTTGTTTGCAGTGCTGTTTTGTGAAGATTTATCAGAGGTTTTGGTGTTGGGAGTTTGTTGACTGGTTTTTCTTCTAAGGTCATATTCTCTTTGAGATTATATGATAACATTTTTCATGTCTTGATAATAATTTTCATCATTATTTCTTCTGTCATCATAAGGTGTATAAAGACCTTGTTTTCTATTATAATGAGCTTCAAAGTCATCATCCTCTACCCCAAACATGTTGATATCATCTTCCTCTAGTATTTCATCCATTTCCTCAACCTCACTTACATAGTTTTGATGAAAGGGAGGAGTGATGTATTGATCATCTTCCCTAAGTCTGTTTGGAGGTTGATTCCTTCTAAAATTCTGGTTTTGGTTTTGGTTTCTATTTTGAGGAGCAGTTTGAATTTGGCTTGATTGTGCTCTCTTAATTATGCTCATCTCTTTCATCATCTCTTCCATCATTTTCTCCATTTTTGAATTGGAAGTAGAGGGTGTAGATTCATCTCTGAAGGACACTCTCTTTTCATCTTTCATTCTCGCTCTCTTTTCCATTAAGTTGACCTCCACAGAAAGAGCGCCTCTTTGCATATCTTCAAGAGTTGCAAAATCTCTCTCTCTCAGTTGATAGGCCATCTCAGGGTCAAACCCTTCAGGAAAATTGTTTAAAGCTGAGCCTTGTGGAGGTTTTAGTTCTGGGGAAAGTGCATTATACACACTGTTAAATCTAGTGCAATAAGCTTGCACACTTTCCCCAGTGTTTCTATGGAGGTTCTTGTAATCGGAAAGGACTTGGAGAGGATTCTTCTTTACTTCCCATTTGTTTAAGAAAGTTTGATGGAAGGCTTGGAGATCATGGATACTATGGGGGGTTAAACCTTTGAACCATTTCCTTACTTCTCCCCCTAAGCTCTGAGCAAACAATCTAATCTTGACAGAATCATCATCAATTTCATTTCTGTCAAAGTAGTCATTCATTTTATCCACATGTTGTGATGCAGTTGTAGCATTGCTAGCATCATATAATGGAATTTTGGACTGATAGTCCTGTGGAAGATTGACTAATGGTACAGGAAGGACTAAGGGAGCATACCACGCTGCCATGATATGTGGTGTAGGTGGATTTACAAGTGGTGGATTACAAAAAGGGAAAGTGGGCTGAAGTGGAGTGGTTTGAACAGTGGATGTAGGGTGAGCAGAAGTGGATGGACCAGGAGTAGATTGATGAGTTGATCTTGGGTGAGAGACACCTAAGTTGTGAAGGAAATGTAAATAAGGAGGTGTTGTTTCTCTGCTTCCAGTATGTTCACTTGTTTCAGGAGATGAAAGTGAAGACTCAGAATCTAACTGATCTAAATCACCAAGAGACCTAGTTCTAAAGGGATTTACTAAGTCAACTTGTGATTGTTGTAGAGTTGAAAGATTTTCAGGGACTGAATTAGCTCTCAAGGGTGATCTGAAAACAGTTGATAATTGAATCCTAGGAGACTTCCTAAGGATAATTTCTGGGTTATCAACTAACTCAGGTGGATCAGGGTCAGGATAGGCTCTAGTGTGAATCTTTCTAGGAGCCACTATGCTGTGTTTTTTAGACCCAAATAAACAAGAAAATTTCAACCAGGTATGACAGTCTTTAAAAGGTTAACTAATCTGTTTACACAATTTTAATCCTACAGTCCTCTGACTGAGTTTGAATGATATTATAATGATAATGGTTCTTCCCAGTGGAGTCTTAAGATCTGTTAAGGATTGTGGAGTCACCAAGTGGAAGTTTTTAGCTCTTTTGGAGGTAAAAGGTTTTATGGTCCAGTACCATGTTTATTAAATACCAATCTAAAATATTTTTGGTGTTTTCTAGGTTATTTTTCAGGTCTGGTTTCTAAGAATGTCCTAACTCTGTTTCAAAACTTAGCTATGGTTATGAGACAAAGACAGTCTATTCTTATGGCTAAGCCAGCTGATCTTTCAAGGTTAGATAAAGACTTATGAGAACCCTAGGGTTCGCCTAGTTTGTCACTGATTCAAACAAGTTTCATCCATGATTACCATTATTTGGTAGTGCTTGAAAAGGCCGCTTTTACTCACCGGAGTTTGTAATGAACTTTTAAAGGGAACCGAGAGATTCATGTGGTTGTTGTGAGTCACCGGAGATGTTAGGTCCACGTAATCGGCAAGATTGTGATGCAGTCTCGGGGAGAATGTTAAGTCCCTATATTAATAGTGTAGCCCCTTATTATGTTAGTGTAGCCCCCCTTATTGTTATTATTGTACCCCTGTAACCCCCATATTGTTATTATTGTGCCCTTAAATTATTATTGTTAGGTTGGCTATGATTACATTGTGGCCCACTAGGATTACATTATGGCCCCATGGACTCCTATATATAGAAAGGAGGTTTTGTAAATTGTATCATCCAAGAATTGTTCATTTATGTAATGTATTGGAGGTTGCCCCCTCGAAGTGGCTTATTTCTAAGGCGTTCATATCTCTTTTCTTCTATTTTTGGAGCTGGTTACACAACAAAACATCATTTCAACCACATGCAGGATTCTAGGATCTAGCCCTCCTGAATCGGAGGGATCTCTCCAATAAGTGCGAATGGATTTGTCTTTGAAGTTTGGGGTAATGATATTAGGCTAGTTATGAAGGCCAAGGGTTTTGTTTTGTTTTTGGATGGTTGAGCACGAAAATTACTTGAGGGGAAAGTTCTAAATGTAAAGAGTTTCAAAGGTGAGAAGTTGCAAGTAGATAGAACAAGCTTTGGCCAGGAAGATAGATAATTGCGGGTTTTAGTCCATTGGGCTATGGGGTCATAATAGGGTTTAATTGGAACAGAAAGAGGCAAGAGTGGTCCATGGGGCAAGTCATCTATGTCTAAGGATCTCTTTGAAGATTGATTTATGGAATGAAATGATACAACAAGATGAAATGCCAGATGAAACAGCAATGACCTAAGATAAATTAAATATTTTTAAGCTAGCCGACCTTTGTTACACTTTCCAATAGAAAACATATAAAAATCAGGGGAAATACTAATGATAGCAGTGGTCTAAGATGCGGTAATTACTTCTAAACTAGCTGACTTTCAACACATTCCAAGGGAAACATTCGGGCAGCCTTTGGGGATAGGGCCAAGGATTTGAGAGCTCACTATATCTTCTTCGGTTCATCTTCAACAACATATGCGAACATAACATTCAAGAATAATATTCAGCTAAGGCAATAAGATGAGGGAACGCCAGCATTCCTATGCTTAAACTGAATTAAATCATTCCCAAATAACACAAATTGGAAGAAAACATTCAGATAAAGATTTTCAGTCAGAGAAGGTTACTGATATACAGTAGGTCCTAACTCTATGCATGTTGTTCTTTATAAGAGAAAATGAAACACAGTGAAAACAGAAACAAAATGACAAGTTACAATGAGAAAAAACATCACCGTCAACATAGACCAGGATCCCATAAATCAGCTTGTATTGATGCTCCAAACCAGTTACAGCTTTAAGTCCAATGCTTTAGTTTAACAATCATCCACACATCTCAGCCTAACTTATCTATCACAAGCAGAGCTCCAAGGGCCAGTGAACACTATTTACAATCAGAAGTTTAAGCTCAAATGTATTTCAAAGTTCTGCAACCAACCCTTCACTCATCTTCTACAGAAGTATATATAGAAGAATGAGGAGGTGAGATTTGATAAAATATCTCCAATTACAATTAATACAGACTTAATGGTTTCTTGGCCTTTGAGGGGCTCAATAAATAAATTACATATTATTCCTCTGTATTAAATGATTTACATAAATATTTCAGCTCGGTGGAATCTCTTTTTGACCTTTGAGGCTCTGTGTGATGTCAAAGTAACTCTGCAAATGCTTGTCATTAAGTTCTCTGGCAGAATTTACTCTCTGGCTGCGTTTGAGACAAATATATGATCCTGTTCAATAAATTCGGCCTCGGATATGAATGCTTTGAGGCACAGGTGGCATCGTGGTAGCTAGAGGGATCAATTTGCCTCAGTTGTGCCAGTGGAGGCTTTCCTGTTGATAAAACACTTAAGATTTTCTTCAAACTATGTTTTTAATCGGGGATTAGGCTTTTGATAAACCATCTTAGACGTAATCCCCACAAAACATGTCTTTGATCTTCTTTCCTGGTACATGTTGTCTTTCGGCACTGATACTCTCTGACTGTGCTCGATTCATGGTTTTTTTCTAATGTGTAGGGCTACGCAGGGGTCGAATGGCATCAATGCCTTATGAATGATTGATGAAAATGTGGATTTAACACCTATGAATGATTTCCCCTGGTGAATCTAAGGTAGGAGGATCGTCACCCTCTACTTTCAAATTTTTTTTAGACATTGCAGAAAAATCACTTAAAACCCTGCACAATACAAAAAATATTATAAAATCCATGCATTTATAGGTTTATTGTTGCGGAGGACATGTGGGGGAAGCATGGTCGTTGGATGGCATCATCCAACGGTCGATATTAATCAAGAGAAGTCATAGGGAAGGCGGAAGAATCATTTAAATTAGAGCCGTCGTTCGCGCAAAGATCGACGGTCAGGAAACGGAGAAAGAAATTCAAAGGCGAATACGTTAATTTGGGTGTGAATCAAGGTGACGGAATAAGGGACGTCGATGCGCAAATCGGATCAGTGGCGGAGATGTTGTTACCGCTATGCCGTAGCACAAGGTTCTTCCTCCGCGCATCTTCGGCGATGTGTCAAGATGGGCGGCCTCAGATTGGACGGTGGACACTGATATCGCGCTAAGTCCACATCCGAATGTTAATGCACGATGGACGGCGGTTTCATGAACAGTGCCGAGGACACGCATCGTCCAGTGTATGGAATCATGGTGAAATGGAAGAAATCTCCGTACGCTCGGAAATGGTGCGATGGAAACCACCCGGTTTCTGGAATGGTGAGTGGATGGTGGGGACCACCGAGGTAATGGATTCCGTGCCATCGATCTGCAAATCAGATCGACGGTAGGTATAGACTGGAGCTTTGAACCGGTGGAAATTTAGAAAATAATTAGAAACCCAAAGTCTTGAAAATAACATAAGGTTTTTAATACTTTCAGGGCTGGATACATATAATATGGCTAGGTGCCCGTCTGCGGGGCCGCGGGTTACATGTAGGATCATACGACCGGTGATTTATGCAAGAAGTGGCTAAGACCCATATATGTCCAAAATGTGGGGTTTTATGGTCTTTAATGGTTTTCAAGACTAGAAATGGGCAACGATAGAGGGGAAAAAGGGTTAAAATGAGGCTAGTTTGGAAGAAGGGGAAAAGGGAAAAATGCTTGCAGCAGTATTCTTTCTTGGGAATCAGCAGGATTTCTGAATGGGGAATAGGCAAAATAGTAAAAATTAGGAAAAAGGTAGGAGGCCTTCAAAAGTCTTCAATAGCCAACACTTTTTAGTCATAAAATTTGTTCCTTGAAGGCTTAAAAAGTCTTAGCCACCTTTTTCTATAACAAATTTTATAGGTGGCTAACAAGCTCCAAGGTTGTAAATGCATCAAACAATTGGTCTGGAGTGGCAATGGAATTAGCAATTAAGGACCTAAATCAAACATTTAAATCTCCAAAGAAGCTCTAGGCTATAATCCTCATTTTTTAATTGTCAACAACAACTTCCTCCAAATATTGAAGTCAGTGACCTTAACAATGTGTTGTCTTGCAGATATGGTATAATTTTCATCAAACAGGGGGATTCTTTGGCCATAACCCTGAGGTAAATCATTCAATTGGGCAGGTAATATAAGTGGGGAAAATATTGCCATGATTCCTGCTAAGTGAAGTGTTGAATTGAAAATAGGAGGGATTGGCTGAATAGGTAGTGGAACAACAGTTGTAGGTATTGAAGTAGTAGGTATAAATAATGAGGTCGAAGGTGCAGAAGAAAGAAATACAAATGATTGAGTTGAAACAGGTATTTCCTCTTGATGGTAGAATTGGATCTAGTCTTATTCAAGTTTAATATCTTTAAAAAACCAATCTTTTAGAGTTCTAAGATCCACTTAAAATAATGACTTGACCTCAAATATTCTTAAAGGATCGAAAACTATGTCAGATAAAGAGGTTTCAGATTTAGATTGAAACAATGACAATTCAAATTTTAGATCATACAGTATATCTTCAAGAGATAGTAGTTTAGAAGGCAGTGAAGTTGATCTTACCAATGGAATTGGTCCTGAATGAATGTTTTTTGTTTGATATCTATGCCTCCGGAAAATCTTCTCTGGATCTTCAACTGGATCATTTGGATCAGGATTGGCATTTTCTCTTATATATCTTCTCAAAGCCAGCTCTACAATCTTGGCACTACAATTATCAAATCATCCTTTATAAAACTTAACCCTATCATCCAAAGGATCAAATTCTAATGATTTTTTTCATACACCTGGGGAAAATAAATATTTCGTTCCCCAGCAATGACGCTAGCATGTTATCACGCCACCGAATCTCTAAGGCTGAGAAAGATTCCAAACAAAGGTAACCACAAACCAATCTTCTAGCTTGGTAGCTAGCCCTACCAAACCAGAGAGGGATCTCTCCACAAAGTCAAAGCCAAGAGGGCTAGATGAATTAGGTTTTAGGCTAGGTATGAGTACAGGAGTTTGTTTGTTTGAATTATTTTGTTGGATGGGTGAATTAGGTCACAGAGGTTAGGACAGGGCAAAAAAGATTAGGGTTGCAGAGATTCAATGAGGAAAGGTAGGTAGGAAGGCTAACACTTTAGGGTTTCTTGAGTGGGATCGATCATACAGTTGAGGAGATATAAAGAGAAAGGTTATGCTTGAATTCTTTCTAAACTAAAGAAGATGAACAAAATATGAAGGTTTTCCCAAAGACAGAGCATGAGAGATGTATTTTGCTTATCAACTTGAAAACCAACATATCATAGAAATGAAATGGATCATGGAAAAAAACATTTATACATAATGATACATAAGAAAAAAATGCTAAATTTCCATACCACGGGTATCCCAAAGAAATAATTGCAACCTTTTCATTAATTTCCTGCCAAATACTGATTACACTAGATTCTTTGATCAATGCAAAAAAATCCAACCTGTGAAATGAGTCAAAAAGTACATGATATAGACCTAAAACAACCTCTCCCAACCTTAGGGGTCGAATTCCTAAGTTGAGGAGGTGTTCCACCAAAACTTGAGCTGAATACCTAGAGTATAGGGAGGTCAAACTGACTCATCCCTCACTTTTTGCAAACTGATTAATTACATGTCACAAAAACTTTTCACCTAATTTATTTACCCTTAGATAAGTCAACCACATCATAATTACTTTTACATTCATGATTTACAGAGGTGAAAACTACATTTTCCAAGTGAAACTGAGAAAAGTGAGAAAATCCAAAAATATCAGCAAACTGAGAAAATGTGTCAAAAACGCAACGCCAAGTTCAACTCCATTTTTGAGGGGGTTCCAGGTGTCCAAATTGAGATCAGGATAGATCATTGGAAAGCTTTTCCTATCTATTTTCCTGATTTGTTCCCAGTTTCCAAAATTTTCAAGGTTTGACTCTCCAAAAATTCATTCTCCCAAGACTGGTCAAAAGCACATTTCCAACCTCCAAAATAGGGCAGAAATGTCATTTTTTGAGTGTTTTTGACCTTTTGACTGCCTCTTTGACCCAAAACAATTTTGTAAATTATTTTTCCTGATTGAATTTGGCCTTCTGAATCCAACGGTGGTTTATTTTCTCCATTGGAGGTCCCTATGAAAAGCGTAGTGCCTAGGGCGTCGCGCTTTTGCTAGTTTGACTGTGTAAAATTTCCAAAAACTCAAAAATTTCCAAAATTTTCAAAATTTACCCAAATTTCTTCAATTTTTTTGTTGTGGGATGATGATTAGGTGTACTAGGATATGAGAGATTCCTCAACAATAATATCAAGCTCATCCCCTTCATTTCTCTTGGTTAGGGTTTGAAGTCTTGATTTGGCCTTTTGTAGCTTTGAGCTTGCAATTTGGTTTTTCTTGAAGTAGTGCTTGGCCGTCTTTCTCAATATGTCATTGTCCTTTTTTCCCTTCTCTAGGAGCTTCTCAAGATGCTGGTTGGCCCTGTTAAGCCATTGCTCTCAGTTCTCATTGAAAATCATGGCAAACTATTCATTCAAAGTGAGTTCATTAGCAAACTCAACCTCCTTTTGCCTCTCTAGTTCTAGAGCTCTTTTCAACACTCTAGTCCTAGGTCTTATTATTTTCACTTGTTCTACTACCTCATTGGTTTCACCATACTTTCCATAGGCCTCATCAAGCAAGACCTTTGCCTTTTTTTCTTCTCTTTTTCCTTGAGAAGCTGAATCTCCATAATGGCCTTCTTGGTCTTTGTTCATTTTCTTGCTCATAGTATGCAATGAAAAACTTAGATCTCTCTAAGTTGGTATGAAGCTCACTGATTTGGGCATCCTTCTGCTTGATAATCATTTTGGAGGCCTCATCATCTAAATCAATAAGGTCAAAATCGGTCTTTGTCTCATGGAGGTCATCCTCATCATGAATGGATGCCTCATGTACATCTTCCTTTGCCATCTTTTGTTTGCCTTTATGTACCTACTTTTTGGTGAAGAAGGTAGGGTCCCTCCCACAATTTGTGGGGAAAACACCTGCCTATGCCCTCTCTGGTATGTCTTTTCCATTGTGCTCATTTCAGCCTCTTTAGGCTTGTTGACCTTAACTCTTCTAGGTGACTCATGCTCCTCATAAAATGGTGATGATGGTGGTGATGGTGATGGAGTAGGTGAAATGGACTGAGGTGATGAAATGGTAGGCACTGTGGGCTGAGATGGAGGCATAGATGTAGTAGGGTGAGATGAAGAAAGCACATCTTCAGCATGTGTAACTTGTGGAGCAGTGAAGATGTCATTTTCTATGAATGTGTCCCATGAAATTTTCAGCTGGTTAAGACAATGGAGGACAATGATTTTGGTCAAGGAGTGGTGGAAAAGACTATTCATCTATTGGTCAAACTCTCTCTTTTGCACAATGTATGCCATTTTTTCTATGCTCCTGAAAAGATAGTATGGGATATTGAGCAATTTAACTTTTGTGACGTGCATGAGCAGTCTTATGTGATAAGTGTAAAGTCTAGAGAACCTCCCTTCGCAAGAGAAATACTTCATGATGATCTTCATCATGGGTGCATACCTATTAAGAAGATAGTTTAAAGGAAAAACCCTCTTCCTTTCATTTCTGTACATTGGTTTGATGAATGGCTCATAGTACTGATCCTCCAAATCTTTTGATTTGAACCACCTGTCACCCATGTTTGGAATCCCTATGGTAGTAGCAATGACGGAAGTAGACATTGTGAAAGTCACACCTGCTAGGGTTATTTGATTTCCTTTGAGGTTTACACTAAAGAGTCTGCACAAAACAGGGTGATGTTGTATGCTTTCAATCATGTTACAAAACTCAAGGCAACCAACATACTGAAAGCATGAAACTGCCATTGTTGAGGCTATGAGTTCTCTAGTGTTGGTGGGCTCTAGCCTTGGGATTCTCCCTCCTTTGTGTGGCCTTCTCTATTGTCTGTCCTCCTCCTCCAATCTATCTTCCTCCTCTTCCATATAGTCTCTGTCTTCTTCCATGGTGTCTTGGTCTAGAAACCCTAGGGGAGGAAATGGTAATAGGGATAGGTCTAGGGAGTAGGTATTAGGGTAGGAAAATTTAGGGAGATGAGGGAAGGGGCTAGGGAACTTTGGGGGGTGATAGGAGGTCAATATACTTAGGGAGTTGAAAATGATAATTGGATTACATGTTTGGGGTAGTGGCTGCCTAGGAATTTTAGTGGCCTAGGACTTAGGGTTTTATGGGGAAGGGGTTTAGGGATTAGAAAAGAGTAGTGTAGGGATAGGGATGGGTTTAATAGTGATGTAGGAAGGTATTGTAGGGTTTATGGGCAGTAAATTGAGAGTGAGGGAGTGATACTAGGGTTTTCCACTAGACATAATGTCAATTTTTCTTATGAATAAAAACACCATAAAAATGGAATTTAGGAAAGAAAGGAGGTGAATATTTTGTGTCAGTTACTTGATAAAGGATCAAACAAGCCTTTTTTGAAATTTTGAGAGAATTTGGAGTTGTTTTGATGCTTCTAGTGCTCACTAGGAAAAAGCGCAGTGCACTGGGAAAAAGTGCAGCGCCTTGCCCAGAAGCGCAGCGCTTGAGGTAAAAAAGGCAACGCTAAACGATCTAAGTGCAGTGTCTGTTACCTATGTGCAACGTCAATCTTCTAAGAGCAACTCCAATAAAAAAATTTCTTCTGTCTCTACAATTTGACTTTTTCGGGCTAAGGGAGTGCAAACTCGACATTTGCATGTGAAATGATTTTGAATGGGATGTCTTAGTGGTATTATACTTCATGAAATTGATGATTTGGGCCTTCGGACCCACTTTCTTCCTTTTTTATTCACTTAAATTTTTGAAACTTTACCCTTTACTTGACTCTTTCCTTTGACAGTTTTATCTTTTGATGACCTTTGAGAACTCTGTGAATTTGACTTTTTGGTGCGATTAGGGGAATTTTGAGGTCTAAATTGGGCCTCCTAAGAAAAATGTACAATAAAAATAAACTTTATAAGAACTAATAGGATTCAAGATGATGATGTCAACCATGGGTGATGATTAACCATTTTTGTAGTAAAAAAGTAAAAAAATTAAATAATATTAAAACTACTTTTTCAACTCGTATTTTCAACTTATCTCCCTAAGTTTTTACTCAAATTTTGGGTGGGAGTACTCGTTGGATGAAAATTTTAATTCCTCATCCAAGGAGTACCCATGTTGTATACTTTTGATGGACCCTGCTACACGATAAATGAGAAATACATGAAAAAACGTGTTTACAATCATGTTTTTCATGTATTTTTCATTTTTTTGTGTAGCAGAGTCCGTCAAAAGTATGCAACATGGGTATTCCTTGGATGATGAATTAGATTTTTCATCCAACGAGTATTCCTACTCAAAATTTGAGTAAAACCTTAGGGAGATAAGTTCAAAATACGAGCTGAAAAAGTAGTTTTTACTTTTTTCCCTCTAAAATTTGATGATGTAATCAAATATTATTTTATTATTTCTACTATTATTTTAGAATTTCCTTAGGAGGCCCATTTTAGACCTCAAAATTCCCCTTTGGCATCTTTGGAACATTGAGTTAGCAGCGTGGGACGGTGAAATTATTACATTTTGAAAGACATAAAGTTACATAATGAAAATATAAAAAATTACATTTGAACTCAAAATTACATGATTAAATAAGCATTTTTCTTCACAAATCATCTTCATATGGGGAAGAGATGTTATTGTATCACCCTTTACTTGTTGGTATTATGCAGTGGAGATGAAATTTTATTGGACCTTGGAAACCCTAATGACCTAATGAGACCTTGAAAAACCCTAAAATACCAAATGAGACCTTGAAGGACTGAATTTCAAGATGACATGATTGATATTGACTTTATGGATGGTTTACAGTCAACAAGTTATGGAGGTATGCCAGCAAGTAATCAAATTTGAGGAAGAGTGATGTTTTTGGACTAGGGCTACCATCAATGACTAGTTTTTTGCATGACCTAGTGGAATGAATAAATATTTCTGAGTGGGACCCCTTAAATGATATGAAAAGAGGAATTTTGATCACTGATGGCAAGATGCAAATACTGACACTAATAGATGCCAACCAAGGAACCCCTTCAAAAGGGGAACCTTGTGCTTTTCCTTTCTTTGGTAATGTTGGTACCCCCTTGATGACCACTTTGAGTATTCCTGGATTGAATGTTGGACTACCATTTTGGTTGTAGTCCACTCTGAATATTCTAAATGTTCTTGAAGCTTCTCAGAGGACTGTTTTACTTAGAGAACATCAAATGGGTGTTTAATGTTCATATTCTTTCCCAAAGAAATTTGGACTTCCTCTTTCTCCTCCATATTGCAATAATAAATCTAAAAGGAAGAGAAAAAGGAGAAATAATAAGAAGAAGAATTCTATCCATGCATCATCATTAACCTATGCTAGTCATGTTGGAGATCAACCTTCAACCACTGCAAGTCATGCTTGGGGCATAATTCTAGTCATTGCAAGTCATACTAGCAATGATTTACCTACCTCTATCAGTCATGTTGATGATGAATCACATGATTTTGTGAGTCGGGTTGGGGGCATAAGTCCTATCTCTCATGGTAATGAGTCACCAACCTATGCAAGTCATGTTGGAGACCCTCCACCAACCTCTGCAATTCATGTTGGACATCCTCCACTCGTTGCTACTAGTCATGTTGTGGATATGATGTTGACCATAAACCCAGGAATAAAATATTTAAACCTAAGTTCCCTTGTAATATATGTAAGGGAGCTCATCTTACTCATTTGTGCCCAAAGATTTTAGAGGTATAAAGGTTGTGGTTCGAGTCTACAGGTTCTTCTACTCCTGAGCATGTTATGGTTTCTCAACAAAATATTCAGCCATGGGTTGATGAAGTGGTCAAGCTAGTGCAATATATGGTCGATCCCACTCCTCTTTTTGGGGTTGAAGTGTCTAAAAACAAAGTCTTCTTGATTTCTAGTTTAGAGTCTTTTGGTCTATGGGGCATGTCAGTCTCTTCGAGTGTACCCCCTCCAAGTTCTAGGAGTTTCCTTTGATTGGGATAATCTTGTCAAGCCTCTTCTTCCTTCTACTACACCTTTCAAAATAAGGGTTATATTTAATTCCACAAATTTCTATCGATGTATGGTGGATGAAGGATCCTCTGAAAGTATTATATCCTCTTCAACTTGGAAATATTTGGGTTCTCCAAAGTTGTTGGAAATTGATAGTCAATTGTTAGCCTATGATAGAAGACTTGGTGAATCTATGGGTGTCCTTCCTCAATTTCCTATCACTTTAGATGGGAAGATTGTCTTAATTGATATGATGGTGGTTGATCGCTCTTTAGAATTTAATATGCTACTTGGGTGTGAATATTTCTAGGCTGTGAATGTTGTGGTGTCTTCACTCTTTCGAGTGATGTACTTTCCTCATAATGGAACTATTGTCACTATTGATCAACTTTCATCTGATAATAACTATCATAATTTGAACTTAGTTCAAAATATCCCTTGGTATGTTCCAAATGTTCAAGTTGACTCTGCCCCGCCATAGGTGAACTACGTGGAATTATATCCTCAATGTTCAATTGCTTCTGAGAAGGATCCTTTGAACTATTATTTCCTTTCTCGGGATTTGATCTCGGTAGTTGATCAAGTGATTTTTCCTATGGGTGTATGGGACCCCTTGCTTCCCTCTTTTGATCCTTCTAGTGCTCATGATTTCTTGGATGTTGAGTTTCCTTCGTAGGAGGAACTTTTTGAACCCATGAGTTTTACCTACCAAAGGAGTCCTTGGCTTGAGTCTCGCAAGGGGTTGGTCCTGAAGAATTATTATGTGTAAACCGCAAGGATGTGTGGTTTCTTGTACCATATTGTATATATAAGGTGGGGATTTTTCAAGTTTTGTATTCTATAACACAAGCTTTATATGAAGTTTATATATGGTATCTATTAACTTCTTACCCAGTGTTCATGATTATGTCTACAGAACTTTGAAGACTTTTCCTTTGGGTATTTTTATGGTTGATACTCTCTGACACATATTGGTTCTCGAAACTGGCATATAGGTTAGGTTCTCCACCCACATTTATCATTATCAAATTTTTTTTCCATTTTAGCTTTAGGATCGATCCCACCAAGCTGTGACACATAAATTCCTTGCAGTTTAGAAGTGTCATAACTTGTGTGGTAGATCCTACCTTATCATGGGTGTCATGGATAGTACCCTGTTGTCTTTAGGCACCCTGCTAAACTTTTGTCCTTAGGCTCAGGAGTCCTCTTTAGACCTGCCATGATTTTGAGATGAAGGTTCATTCCTCTTCTTCTTCGCTATCTTTCTGGCCATATACCCTAGAGTCTCCCACATGTTAAGTTGTCTTGTTGCATTTCATATCGACTACTTGTACCATTTTTGCCTTAAGCCGACTTCATTTGGACTTGTGTATAAGCCACCTTTTGACCATGACTTTCTGCAAGTTCAAACCATGCAATCATTTAACCTCTGCAACTTCACACCTTTCACCGGTGGAAAGAACATTCCTTTCAGTTTCGATGACCAATTTCACCACCTTTCATTGAGCATAGGAACATTCCAATCCCAGGAACTATAGAATTTGTATTTAGACACTCATTATTTCCATTGTATGATAGGAATTATTTTATTCCTTTTTAGGCTTTAAACATGAAAAAGGCAAATAAATTATATATTCCAAAAAGAGCGGCACCGGAACATTTTCTTCCATTTGATGGAAGCAAGAGTCAATTATGTTTCCCTTGAATAAAGGACTCAAAACAAGTCTCTCCTCCATTGGGATGGGCCTTAGTTTTACTTAGGAAATCCATAACCTTGTTATTGATTCAGTACTCCTCTAGTTGGTTATCTCTTCCAATCACATGGAGAGTTTGTTAATGCCTCATGCATTGCAAACTTATACAAAGTTATCATATGTTTCCATACAGTCACATTTGAGTCGTGATCTTGTTCAAGGGAAGTCAACCTCTATCAGCCATTTTGTGGTGTCTCTTGACTCATATTCAGTCGACCATATCGGTTCTATCAAATTATGTTCAGTATCACATCAGCTATTTGATCCTCCGCTTATGTTGGTTGAGAAGGTTTCCATTGACTTCTTGCTGGCGAGTCTGCTCTTATTGACTCTGAAAAATTTCTATAAGAGTAGGCCTAGAGTCATTGATAGGTGACCTTGTGCTCAACATCGATCAGTATCATGGGACTTTGACTAAGTGGTTTCCTTTGTGTTTGATGTTAGCTTACATTATCACACATTTGGGTTTGCGTAGTACCTTGGTTTCTATTTGACCCTATTGGTGGATTCCTCTCCTCTGTGGCAGCTTTCAGTATTTTTTGGTTCAAAGGATTTCTGTCATGCACTAGCCACATCTTGAGTACGTTGAAAACGTACTTCAGAATAGTTACTTCATCTCTTTTTGTCTAAGTTCTTCCAAATTATTGGCCTACGGGTTCCACTCGCGCTTTTTGATGTGGGATGCCTTAATGCCTTCCTTCCAGCAGATATTTTCCCATCGAGTACGACTTATTGCTCTGAGAATAAGATATAGAGTCCTTTTTCAGTACCTTAGGGTTTGCAGTCATCAATAGAAAACTCCTTCGCTATCAATAGTGAGAATACATTAATATTCTTAAACACTTTTTGGAACAAAGACTATCTTCAAACGAGCAACAAAATTGGTCACAAAGATGTTGGGTTATGACTTTGAAATAATCTACAAAAAAGGGAAGCTAAATGTTCTTGCAGATGCACTCTCAAGAAAGAATGAAGAGGTGGAAGCATTGCTTTGTGCCATTTCTATTATTAAACCAGATTGGATAACTGAAGCAAGGGATGAATGGAAGAAGGATGAAGAAGTGTGGACACTCATTCAAAAGTTGCAGCAAGATCCTAGTACATCTGATACATTTAGTTGGAAAAATGATTCCTTATGGTACAAAGATTGCTTATATCTTTGTAATAATTCCCAACTAAAACAAAAGATTCTTCTGGAATTGCACACTTCTCCTTTAGGAGGACACTCAGGATTTTTAAAAACTTACCACAGGGTGAAGAAAGATTTTTTTTGGGATGGCCTTAAATCTGATATTCAAAAGTTTGTGGCGGAATGTTTGGTTTGCCAGCAAAATAAAGTGGAGACAATTAAGACCCCGGGACTTCTACAACCTTTATCCATTCCAAGTCAACGTTGGGAGGAGATTTCAATGGATTTTATCACAGGTTTACCGAAGTACGAAGGCAAGAATGTCATCATGGTGGTAGTTGATAGACTTACTAAGTATGCACACTTTTGTGCATTATCTCATCCATTTAAAGCAAGTACAGTTGCTACTACATTTGTGGACAGAATTCAAAAGCTACATGGAAGCCCAAGGGTTATTGTGAGCGGCAGAGATCCCATTTTTACGGGAAATTTTTGGACAGAGTTATTTTCTTGTTTGGGTACTAAATTAGCTCATAGCTCATCTTATCATCCTCAATCTGATGGTCAAACTGAGATAGTAAATAAATGTTTGGAAGGATATCTTCGTTGTTTTGTATCTGATAAACAAACACAATGGGTCAAGTGGTTACCTCTCGCTGAATGGTGGTATAACACTTCTTTCCATATTGCAGCAAAAATTATCCCATTTATGGCACTTTATGGATATCATCCATTGTCCATCACATCATCTTTAAGAGAAAATTCGAAGGTTCAAGCAGTGGAAGATCACATCGAGCATCAACAAGAAGTTCTCCAGCTCTTAAAGGATAACTTGAATTTGGCACAAAATTGAATGAAAGAACAGGCAGATCAACATCGTAGCGAGAGAAGTTTTGATGTATGAGACTGGGTATTTTTACGGCTACAACCATACAAACAAATGTCCCTCAAGCAAGCTAAGAAGGATAATAAATTATCACCAAAGTACTATGGTCCTTACAAGGTGTTGCAAAAGATTTGTACTATGGCATACAAATTGGAGCTTCCTGCTTCTTCACGAGTGCATCCAGTTTTCCATGTTTCATGCTTAAAGAAGGTTATAGGTGAAAATATTCTAGTTCAAACAATATTGCCAGAACTTGATGAGGGAGTAAAAATCATATTGGAACCTGAAGCGGTTACAGAAATAAGAACTTGACAGCTACGAAATCGATCAATTTCAGAGTATCTTATCAAGTGGAAGAACTTACTCACTGAAGATTCTACATGGGAGGATGAGAATTTTATACAGAATCGCCCAGAGCTACTCAAGCGTTGAGGACAACACTTTTTTGAAGGAGAGGGGCATGTTAGGTCCCTATATTACTAGTATAGTCCCTTATTGTTGTTATTTTAACCCCCTTATTATTAGTATTGTACCCTTGTAACCCCATATTGTTATTATTGTGCCCTTAAATTATTATTGTTAGGTCGGCTAGGATTACATTATGGCCCCACTAAGATTACATTGTGGCCCCATGGACTCCTATGTATAGAAAGGAGGTTTTTTAATTTGTATCATCCAAGAATTGTTCATTCATGTAATGTTTTGGAGGTTGCCCCCTCGAAGTGGCTTATTTCTAAGGCGTTGATATCTCTTTTCTTCTATTTTTGGAGCTGGTTTCTCGTTATGTATAGATGGTTTAAAAGTAGAAATGGAGGCTAAGTTGGATGGTTTGAAGGGTCAAATAATAACTACTATGGATGATAAATTAGAGGAAGATCACATCGAGCATCAACAACAAGTTCTCCAACTCTCAAAGGATAACAAAACTTTGGTGCAGAATCTAATGAAACAACAGGAAGATCAACATCACATCGAAAGAAGTTTTGAAGTAGTCACAGAAACAAGAACTCAACAAGTACGATCAATTTCAGAGTATCTCAGCAAGTGGAAGAACTTTCCTGTAGAATATTCCACATGGGAGGATGAGAATTTTATACAGAAGCATCAAGAAATAATCAAGTGTTGAGGACAACACTTGTTTGAAGAAGAGGGGCATGTTAAGTCCCTATATTAATAGTGTAGTCCCTTATTATGTTAGTGCAGCCCCCCTTATTGTTATTGTTGTACCCCTGTAACCCCCATATTGTTATTATTGTGCCCTTAAATTATTATTGTTAGGTTGGCTAGGATTACATTGTGGCCCCACTAGGATTATATTGTGGCCCCATAGACTCCTATATATAGAAGGAGGTTTTGGTCATTTGGATCATCCAAGAATTTTTCATTCATGTAATGTATTGGAGGTTTCCCCCTCGAAGTGGCTTATTTCTAAGTCGTTGATATCTCTTTTCTTATATTTTTGGAGCTAGTTTCACAGCATATTCTCTCAAGTGTTTGACTTCAACTCATTTATTCACACTTGTTAGATTGTATTGGGGGTACCTTGACTGTCATCATCATTATCAGTGAGTTGTCTCACATTTTTTAACGATATACATCAATGATCGGTAATCAAACGATTTCTCACATGGTCAACTTCAGCTCATTTATTCTCATAGTTTAGAAATGTACCATCTACGGTCGGTGAATACCTCAGGTTGTGTCATCATTTTGGTTCACTTGATAGCTCCATCAGTTTCCTGCCAATGACACCATCCACCTTATATGTTGTAGTTCATCACAGCATCATCCTATATGTTGACACCTGAGTTTTATATAGTACCACTATTCCACGTTTATGACTTGGTACTTCGAGGACCAGTTATGCGACATCAGTGCTCTCAAACATCTCCTTGAGCATAATTGATCATATTTTCTCTTATATGTGATATTGAGACATAGTGTGGACATATCCTTATTGTGTTCTCATGCAGCTATCATCAGATAACCCATTATGTATTCTTTATTTTTCTTTGTAAGCTTATGTATACATGTTGGGTCCACTTTTACACTTTATCAATGGACATGCTTTACTATCTCTGAGCATGGGTATGCCTGCTTTAGATATGAGCTTTATTTCTGATCTCTTCCACTGGCTTTTGGCAGGCTAGAATCTGGTGATCTCCTCTCAAGTCCTCACAAGATTCCTTGTTACATTTAATACATTTTGGCCATCATATACCCCTTCTAACCTCATATATTAGGGGGAATCTGTTATAGCATCATTCAACACCCCCGTAGTTCGGATGCTTTGTTGTATGGCCTTGGGAATCCCTTCCCTTCATACTTGATCACTTTATTTAAAAACAATATTTTTAATTCCATACGTGACTCTTCTCTTCAAAAAAACGCATACACGCGTGGGTAACTCCATATAGAACCCATGTATATAATTTAAAATATAAAAAATATATATAATCTCCTATTTTTTGGGCGGGTTTTACGGGTTTCACCGAAAGCCCACCTACAGGAGCTTGTGGCCTAACTAAATCAACTGATTTTGGGTTATATATATACACACCGCATGGGAAGTCCTAAAGGAGGAGATAAGATATCGATATTATAGTATATTGGTCCCCAATCAAGTCTAAGTTTCCATGTGCCTCCTGCACTCGCAGTCATAGAAAGCTCTAGTTTCCTCACAATGATGTTCATCTTCCATTATATGACATCCATGTGTATATGCTTGAGAGATTATTGTTAAGCTTGGGCTGGACGGATCCAGACGAAATTTTCGCTTGGAGTCATTGTTGAATCAGGTTATATTTTTTCATATGCTTTTGCTGATATCAATAAAGAAGCTTTGTCTTGGTCCTAAATGTTATGATTTTATGCTATGATTCATGTTATGATCTTATGATTTATGATCCATGATTTGTATCCTTATGTCTAACGATCTAACATTTATATTATGCACGCACTTTGAACTACTTCTTGTATACATGCTTCTCTAAACTAGAGGATTTGGACCCTACGGGAACGACACCAAACATAGAACCTACAGGTATCTCCTTCCAACTTGACTTTAGTAGTTCATGTAGTATGTATGCTTGATTGTTGTCTTCTTATTGATTGATTGCCCTTCGATTTGTTGAGGTTCTCAACCCTGACCCTAGGTAGCTTTTTCCCGCAACACTAAGAACATAACAAAAGGATAAAAAATATGATAAGACACTTGTATGAACATAAGAAAACTCTTTACAATGGCAGTCTAATAATTATTCCTTGTCTCTTTCCTACAAGTTAGTAAGGCTCAAATCAAATTATTTGAAATGAGTTCAATACTACATGTAACATTCATGTACAAATTACTAATAACATTTATTTATGAAGTAAAAAGATGAACAAAATAACTAATAAATTCAAATCAATTAGTATTTCATCCATTAATATGTGCAATGAATTTGACCATGAATTTGACCAATACAATTATTAGAGAAATTTTAGATTTAAAAATCAATATCATATCATATTTCCCATTAAAAAAAATAAAGCTAAAGATTTAACTTTCATAACAAATAGATAAGCTTCACACAAATATATCTCTTTTTTCTTTTCTCTTTAAAAAAAAAAAAAAATTAGTAACAAGATTATAGAAATGTTCTTTTTTATGTTGAAGTGTTTTATTTTTTTATAACTTTATAAAAACCAATACTAAATACAATATCTATATCTATATATTGTACCAACGCTCAGCCAAATTCTAAGTGGGCAGGTTCAGAGGCTTGTGAAAAGAGAAATCGGGCCACAGTAAATTTCATTCGTCCGCTAAAAGGAGAAAAATTTTGAACCTCTTTCTAAGTGTAGAGACTGACTTTTTTATGTGTTTCTTGGACTGTTACAAGATTCTCTTATGATTACAGTGAAACTGGTTTTTTAACGAATTGCAGAGGCAGCCACTCAATTTGTGAGAAGGAATAATGCTCAGTCGGAACTAAACAAATCTCACGCTTTTCCAAGACGTTATCACCATGCAATGCATTTCAAAACTACTTTAAATTTGTAGAAAACTGATGCAACAAAACAAAATATGTTTTTGTGTTTCCTCTGGTGTATGATGGAATCTTGCCCGCTACGAAAACTTAATATTCAGAATTGGTTGTACTAGCGTCGAGATTCTTCTTTATTAAAATGAGGTTGAGTCGTTTTTCTTTTACAGATTGTTTCAATTGGCAAATGGCGTCAACAGCTAATCCTACATATTTATGCCAACAATGCAACATAATATCAGAACTCATCATCTTGCCCGTTCAAACCAGTATGGAAAAAATTGGGATTTAATTATGAAATAAAAGAAAATAAGATAAAAGGAAGATGAAGAAACAAATTTGGAGATTAGAGGAAAATGAAGTAAAAGCTTTTAAAATTGCATATCACAAGTTTATTAAAGCATATCCACATTTTATTTATATATATTTTCCACGTTTATTTTATATGTTACATGTGGTTTTATAAACCATTAACACTATGTTACATACTGATCATATATTATTTACATATTTAATTCATTTACAAAGGTTTTTTTATTTATTAATAAAATTTTGTATTTATGTACTGATAATATATTATTTACATATTTAATTAATTTACAAAGGTTTTTTTTTAATTATTAATTAAATTTTGTATTTATGTATTTTTATATGATGATGATGATGATGGTAGATGAAACTTTGAAATTTTTTTATTATATGTACAAAGTTGAAAAAATAATAATATATCGTCAATTATATACATATAAACATAAAATATTTAATAAATGAAATTTCAAATGTTGCAAGACTTTATTACATAGATGTGGATGTATCAGGTTGGAAAATGAGACCAGTAAGAAAATGTCGTCATGTGGAGAGTAAGAAAGCAAGGTGTTGCAAGTGTCGTCATGTGTCATAGACGGAAAAAGAAACTTAAAGTAAACAATACTAAGACAAAAAAAAACAAACTTGAAACAAGATGAAGATAAAAAAGGATAAGGATCCCCATTTATTACGAAAAGACAAAACCGAGAATGGGGAGTTGTTGTAGTTACAACAGGTCACTCATTCATCAACGAGATTTTATAAGAGGAAATCGGTGGGCACATAGGAAACATATCAGAGTCAACAGATCAAGTTCAACATTATTTGGAGATAGGATTGTTAGAGAATTTTATCAAAGAGATTTCTAGAGAAATTTGGAGATCGATTTTTCTGTAGAGAGAGCCTGATTTCCAGTGGTGTGAATTTATCTAGAAAGGGGTGTGAATTTCTCTATGAGGATGAGTTGCAAGAGGAAGTCGGGGTTGCAGGAGAGATCAATTTGCACAAAAATATCAACTTTTCCTGTAGAGGTCGAAATCCAAAGGAGGCCAAATTGTTTTATCAGGAGTGTGAGTTTACCAAATCCATGGCCATATGTGTGAGTATATCAGGAGCCATAGGGAGGTTGAATTGCTCAAAGGAGGTTGAATTGCTTATAGGAGGGTAGATCAACTTGCAAAAGTGGTAGAAATAATTTTCTAAATCTTTTCTAGTGATAGGAAAGCGGATTGTAATTTCTCCATCATAGATTTTGTTGAAGAATAATAAAATAACTCATCTACAGAATAGGCTTTCCCCACACTGGGGTTTTTCCAGGGACATTTGTCCAAAAATATGGGTGTCCATTATTTATGTGTGTGTGTATAATAATTTTTTGAACTCCCGTGGTTATTTTTTTTTTTTGATGTTGCAGTAGTGTTTTATTCAGTGTTTTCCACAATCTATTTGTGGAAGAAAAATAATATGAATTGATAGGAGAATAATAACCAGTTAACTGCTACAAAAATTAAAATTTCACACGGTATCAGATCATATATGAGGGCATAATGTAGATATGTGTAGGCATAGGAAGAGAAATTTTGAGGGTTTCAACCCAATTTATATTTTCTTTATTTTAGGTAGGTTTCTCTATATTTTTTAGATTTTTGGAAATGGTCGCAACATGTTTGTGAGATCAGGAAAGATTGGATGGAACCTCCAACTATGGTATTTGGAAAGCCAAAATGTCACTCCTATTGGACGAGTATGGACTGAAGAAGTATGCGGAGAATGTTATTGGTGTGACAATAGATCCACAATAGTTGGCCACCTACAAAAAGGAGAATGCCAGAGTGAAGAGGATTATCCTTGATGGAGTCAAGGACCATATTGTTCTACATATCGCAAATAGGGACACAATGATGTAGATGTGGGATGTGATTGCCAATTTGTACCATATTCCTATATATAATAGGAAGTCGATTCTTTGAGAGAAGTTCAGGACCATCAAGATGCAGAATGGTGAAGATGTAGTATCCTACCTCACTAGAGTTTGACTTGCTAGAGATGAATTGGTTGCAATAGGAAATAAGCCAAGCGATGATGAGATGGTGTGAGTAACATTGAATAGGTTTTCTAAGGAGTGGAGCATGTTCATCCAATTGAAAAATGGGCGAGATACACTTTCAGGATGGGATCGCATATGGAGTTATTTCACTCATGAGAAGCTTAGGATTAACTTGTTAATGGTAGTAGCAACAACAATGACAAAACACTGAAGGTTTAGAAGGAGTAGGAGAATATAGCCCTAGCAAGAAAATGGAAGGTGAAGAAGGGATCCAACAAGGGATCAAGTCAAAAAGTAGAGAAGAATAAAAATAAGGACCTTTCGAAGGTCAAGTGCTATGGTTGTCATGAGTTTGGCCACTATGTCAGTGATTTTCCACAAAGGAAGAAGAAGGGAAAGAATAAAACATCAACTTTAACTAGTGTTACAGATGATCTCTCCTGTAGGATGGAATAAAAATTCACATTGACCGCTTGTCTATCTAGCTCAAATTCACAAGGTGACTGGTATATAGGAAATGAAGTGTCATTCCACATGACAAGAGTTAGATAGTACTTCTCTAGCTATAAGGATGAGGATATCAAATTCTAGATTCATATGGGGAACAAGTCCAAGTGAAACGAAGTTGTTAGAGGGATGTTATATTTTAGAGGGAGAATGGAAAGTTGATTCTTATTCATGACGTGTTACATGTTCCAGGCTTGGGGATGAATTTTATCTCTGTATCCATCCTTCAGGATAAAGGATACGATGTTATCTTTAGAAGGGTGCGGGTGTTGTTAAAGCACAAGGATTGAAGATCACCTATAACAGTTGGAGTTAGGAGCGACCGGTTTTATAGGTTGCAGATGGAAACTCCAAAGGAACTAGTTAACAACAACAATCAGAGGTTGCTTCATGAGACGGTGACAGGTGTTATAGAGGTGTGCATATAACACTATGTCATTTTTAGAGGATGTGTGTTGGGGAAGTTTGTGAAAGAAAAAATTCCAAGGAGTGGCATCAGATCATAGGAGATACTTGACTTAATGTATTCAAATATATGTGGGTCAATTTCAACAAAATATTTTAAGGGATACGAATATTTTGTGACTTTTATTGATGATTTCTCTAGGAAGACCTAGAGCTATTTCTTGAAGATAAAAGATGAGGTATTGAATTATTTCAAGAGTTTAAGGCTCTATAAGAAAATATGGCAGGTAAATAGATCCAGACTCTTTGGTAAGAAAATGGAGGTGATTAGACCAGCAAATGATGCCAGGATTTTTGTACTAGGGTAGGAATCAGGAGAGAGTGGACGGTTCCTTACAAACTGTAGCAAAATGGGGTTGTTGAGAGGAAGAACCGCTCTTTTTCGTAGGTAGTGAGAGTGATGTTGTATGATCAGGATCTCCCACACTATTTACGAGAAGAGGCATGTAGTACAACAATATATATAAATAAAAGGGTCCCACATAGAGCACTTGACAAGATGACACCTGAGGAGGCATTCACAAGGAATAATCCATATATCAAGGACTTTAGGATATTTTGAAGTCTAGCATATTGTCACATTCCAGGAGACACACGTTCAAAGTTAGATCAAACCGTAAAGCGAGGTCATTTCGTTGGTTGCAGCAAAACCTTTAAGGCATAAATGGCTTCATCCAAGGGACCAAGGGGATTATAGTTAGGTGGGATGTCAAGTTCATGGAGGACAAGGTTGTATAAATTTGGTGATATAATTGTAATTGCCAAAGAAATTTTAATCTAAATCAAGAGACACAATTCTACTCTACTCCTCTGCAAAAATTAGTTCAAAATTTAGAACAACATTCGTAAACATGCAACAATAAAAACCACACATGAACGATATATTTTCTAGGGGAACACAACTGGGAAAAAACGCTCAAGCCTCTTTTCATTAATCAAATCAATAATGTATTACAATTGATAGATTTTTTTGAGCTCAACCTGCAAGTGAATAACCTATCTCTCTACTCAATGACAAGCTCTAACCCAGAATTATTAAAATTCTGCCTCTACTTGAGACCTTATTTCCTTGCGCAAATCCTGAAGAATTAGCCCCTATTTTTAGGATTTTTCCTCCAAATTATTGCGAAATTACCAAGGATTGATCATCTGACTGCATGAAACACATGTACACTAAAACTAGTTTACAATTGCTTGTTGCATTACCTTGGAATCTCCACCACAAGTGAGGAACTTGAATTCCCTGCATGCACTAGTTATTTTAGGTTGATTTACCAATTAACTGGATGATCACTCATTTACACTATTGTCCCACTGCACAGCTGACCTTCCACTGGTTCTATTAGCAATTAGAACTAGTTTAATTGAATACAAGTGTATATAACTGAACTGGATTACTAAAATTTAGCAATCACACATGATTAACTGAACTCCAAGCCCTCTAAGTCGAATTAACTAAGATAACTGAGTGACAAGAGGCATGTCACACAAGTTAACTTCCTCCAAGTTATCTGCTGATGTGGAAATTCGAATTTTCTCAATTTGACCAAGGAAAATTCAAATTGAGACTTCTTGCTACACTTTTCAGCACTCCCTCTTAGCAAGAAAGGGATTATGTCCCACCCCTATCCTACATCTATGGAATTTGAACTTCCCTCTTGAAAAAGCCTTTTTCAATATTTCATCATCTCATTCCTCTGTCGCAATGTATTGTAGCAACATTATTCGCCTCTGCATACGGTCCTGTAAATGGTGATACCAGATATCTATATGGTTGCATTGATCGTGAAATATCATATTCATAGAGATTACTACAACTCTAATTATCACAATAGATCATATTTGGATCCAATCTAACCAAACAGTCCCACAAGAAACTTTCTCATCCATATCACCTCACATGTTGCTTGATTTGTAGCCATGTATTCTGCTTCTGTCAAGATGAGCGCCACAGATCTCTACCTCCTACTTACTAGGAAACTGTTGTGGACCCAACACTGAAAATTCCACCTAATATACTATTTCGGTCGGATGGACTCCCTGCCCAATATTCATCTGTGAAGCCACACAACTTCACTCCCTTTGTATGCTTGTACCATAATCCATACTAGGTAGAGACTTTGACGTACCATAAAACATGCTTAGTTTCCTTCGAATATAATTTGGTCAAATTAACCATAGCTTGGTTCAGTTGGTTGACTACATAGCACATATATGGTCGTGTGTTCAAAAGATACATTAGTGAACCCACTGGCTATCGGTAAATGGTAACATCCACCTCTTCACAGTAAGTGGCATTATCCTTCATCCAGTTAGTCGCTAGAGGTATCTCCATAGGTTTATAACTCTCCATGCGAAATTTTTGCAGTATCTCAGTGGAATAGTTTCCTTGCAACACAAACAATTCCGCATCACCTTGCCATACTTCCAGCCCGAGGAAGTAGTGCATGAGACCCATGTCTTTCATCTCAAATCCCCTTGCTAGGTCCTCCCTGCAAGAGTTGATTAGTTTCTCATCACATGTCAATATTAAATCATAAAAATATAAAACAATGATAAGAAATTTATCTTATACCAAAATATGATAGAGGTTCACATCTGCTTCACTTTTGGTGAAGCCTAATCCTGTGAGATAACTGTCGATCCTAGTGTACCAAGCTTGGGCTTCCGCTTTGAGACCATACAATGCTCGCTTGATTTTGTACACATGAGATTCTTAATCCAATGCCTCAAAACCTTTTGATTTCTCTATGTACACCTCCTCCTCAATAACACCATTGAGAAATGATATTTTTACATGCATGTGGTGGATCTTCAACCCCATCTGCATAGCCAGTGCAAGAATTGATCTAATTTATGAATACATTGCTACAAGAGAAAAGGTTTCCTCATAGCCAATTCCCTCAACTTGATAGAATCATTTGGCCACAAATCTGCCTTGATACTTCTCTATGATTTTGTCTACTGCATGCTTAACCTTGAAGATTCATCTCGAACCCATAGTTGATTTATCTGCTAGTCTTAAGACCACTTCCCAAACACTTTCCTTTACAATGGATTTATATTCTTCCACCATTGCATGAACCCAAACTGGTTTCTCAACTACTTCCTTAAAAGAGGATGGCTCATTCTATACAAGCTCAGTCATTAGATCCATGTATCTAGTGTACGTATCAGGTGACCTCCTTTACCTGCATAAATTTGAAGGATCTCCCACATTCTCCCTCGCATCCTGCACCAATCTATCAACTTCCCTGACTCTTTTTCTACCTTCTCTGGATGGTCCTGCTTGAATGGATGTCTCCACTTTGCTTCCTCTATGATCCTAAATTTTTTGTTTCTCTATAACTTCTTGAGGCTCCTCCTTTGGAAATAAATCTCCTCTTCTGGTGGGATATGAAACTCCCTCTCAAGAGAGCACCACATTACTTTCTCCTCATCAAACTTTACATCCCTTCGCATAATTGTCATTTTGAGGGAAGGAAAGTACACATGATAATTGTGAGGAGTTTCAATGTAACCCAAAAAAAATCCAAACTATGATGTCGGCTCAAGCTTCTTCCTCGAATCTTTGGAGACATGGAAGTAAACAGAGGCTCCAAAAATTATCAAGTGAAACACATCCATATTTCTTCCCGAGAAATCCTCCTACATTGTAATCATACCAAGGATTCGATGAGGACTCTGGTTCTGCAAGTAGATTGTTGTGTTACATTCATATTCCCACAAATGCAGTGGTAGGCCTTGGTCATGTAGCATAGCTCTTGCAGATCCCACAATGCTCTGGTTCTTCCTCTCAGCGACCCCATTCTGTTGTGGGTTGTGGGTTGTTTTCAACTCTCTTCAAATGCCTTCTTTCACATAGAAATCCTTGAATTCATTTGAAACATACTCACCTCCATTTTCGCTCCTCGAAGCCTTCACCTTCTTGTCGGTCACTTTCTCAATTAGTACCTTGAATTATACAAACTTTGAGAATGTAGCATCCTTCTTCCGCATGAAGAATATCCAACACTTCCTTGATAAATAATCAATAAAAATAACAAAATATTTATGTTTTGTAGTGGAGGTTGTCGAGAAAGGTCCACAAACATCAGAGTGGAATATTTCTATTTCATGTGCTTTGTTATCTCAATCATGGAATGTGGATTTTATATACTTCCTCAAGGTATAACCCTTGTAGACATCCTGCTCCTCAAGTGCTAATTTAGGGAGGCCAATGGTTATTTTTTGCATAATATTTAAGTTTCCATGATGCAAATGGACCAATCTCGTGTGCTACAGCTCACCACATCGTGACTCTGCACTTTCTCTGCCTTACAAATGAATGCAGTGCAATCTTCCACATCAAGTTTGTATAGGTTCTTCACATGAACCTCGATCGTCTTCATCTATCAATTAGCTATGTGTCTTAGGAATGGTTTCCCTTTGCTGAAGATCACATCATAACCATGGTCTTCCAAAACTGCTACAAAGATGAGATTCTTCTTTAGGCCTCAAACCAACATGACATCATTGAGGCGACGATGGGATCACGACTCCCTCTTAAAGGTTACTGTACCAATCCTAATAGCATTGTACCTTCTGTTGGTGTCAATATGTCAGTAATAAAAAACAACTCTTTTAGTTGTTTTCCTAGATGTCATAGGTTAAAATTTATTCTTTTCAAACTAGTTTTAAAAATAAATTTTGGTCACTGATAGATCCTAGGTATGATTTACTGCTCCCTCATCTCAACCATGGCTATCATCACTTTCAAAATCATATCGTTTCAAGTGTCAAAAGGAAAAAGAGGTTAAGGTCATCAAATTTTATAGAAGGGAAATCTAATTTTATTTCATTCATATTTCCCGTTTTATGTATATAAAAGTCTTTTTTACCTTCATTGTTCCTAAAATCCAAAGTCCAACACTCTTAAATTATCATTAAACCCTTTTAAACCATTCAACTCCATTCAAATAAATAACAAATTATTTTATCATATCACAAATTATCATATATAATTACATTTCATTACTCTTTATTCCTTTCTGCATAACCTTTATCACTTACATTTATCGTAAATCCTTATTTACTTTATATATCACATATCGTAGATCCAACCGCAGGATATTGCAATTGTCGTTTCTTTAAATCCCCAATTGCGATAATAGTGGGACCTATCCCCTGCCACATCAACAATCGCTTTCGCATCTCGCATTTCCCATAGTCAAACATTCACGTTACCTGCCCCAATCCCCAATATGTGATAAGCAATAATCCCTGATTGTGAAATGCGATAAAATCCCTGACTCCATAAATGCGATAAATTCCAATTCCTGAATTACGATATAGCCCACAGCTTATTCTGCTTTGTGATCGCCCCTCCATTGATCAACGGTCCTAATTTCATTTCGGCCCCCTTCTCCCATTCTAGCTTTAACACAGCTGGGGGGTCCGAAATAGGCGGTATTGTGATCTAACCCCACTGAAACATGTCTTCCTCTTGTCATTTCGTACCCCCCTTCATTCAAACTACTTACCGCTTGCATACCCCCCCGAAAACCATTCTTTGCTTTGTGCTAATACCACTGGCCCCACCTTTTCTCCACCATTCTATCCAAAATGTTTTGGGTTTTCACCATTTAGAAGGAAAACAGTGGCAGAACTCCTCCAGAACATATTTTCATTAAACTTGCACCACCATTACTCTCAGCACTAGCATGTCTAAACAAAGTGCCAGGTGGCATTCAAGAGCTAGTTACAAGCATTGCAAGAACCTCGGCAACAGTTACTCAGGCAGTTAAGATAATATTAACATGTTTCCAAAAGCAGCACATGCGAGATTTAAAGGGAAAGTTACAAGTATTTCAGACCGCATTGTTTTAAAGGATTTGACACCTATCAGCAAATAAGAGTGCCTCCTCAAAGCTCGAAGACAGTCAGTTAATATAATTAATTCCATCAGAGTTCTGTTAGGATTGTAAATTTCTAAAAATAGAAGAAAAATTACTTTTTCTTCTTCTTATTTATTTTTTGTTAAGTTTTTATGAAAGGAATCTGAAGGTCTAAGCCTTGCTGCCAGATCTATTGTAAATTATAAATAGACAGAAGACAGAGGAAGAAGTGGTTGGTGGTTGGTTTTTGGTTGTTAGGTTGGATAGTTGAGTTTGATACTCTTGTATTATAGTGGAGCTATTGTAAATATTTTTTAATGAAATCAAAGATGTTGCAGCTACAATCCTGGGATTACAATGCTATCACTATTGAGTATTGTTCCTTCTCTGTTATTCCATCTACATTATAGCTTTCTATATGTTAATATTATTATTATATAAACAAAAATCATTATTTATATGCTCTGTTTATTAATATTTTCATAGATGTGCCAATTCTCCTGATGAATGAATTCATTTGAAACTCTCATTCAGACTCCTCTCTTTCAAGCCCTATACACAATGACAAATTCAGTATGCTCAATAATTTACCTACCTGGCCTCATCTTTTGCTCTGCAATTTAACCTTTGAAATCAACCTTAGTTCCTTGATTCTTATTCTTATACATCATCCCCATTACCAATCAAACTTATTCAAATCTTATATATATATATATATATATATATATATATATATATATATATAGCCTAAAATCTCATGGTAATCATCCATTCATTGAATATTTAAAGTGACATAGAGAGAGCACTCTCTGGTCTAGGTAGGGCTAGCTACCGCCAAAAGGTTGGTTTGTGGTTACCTTTCTTCAATTTTATTTTCAACCTAGGAAGTTGGGAGAGTGATAACATTATTGGCGTCACTGCCAGGGAGCGATTGCTAAACATTCCCTGGGAACGGACGACAGATATCAGCTCTGATTTTTTGTGGTGAATAGTGGTCAGACATAAGAAGGTTGAATCATTCACCTGACGACGCGAGTGGTAAAGAATCCAAAAATTCAGAGTGTTCATGGCAACTCCACTTCTCAAAGATCAATAAATTGAAAAAAAAATTGGTGACTTCAATGTTTTCAAAATGGGTTCAACTGCAAGAAGAAATGACATGTATGCTCCTATGGGTCGGTCTCATATCCCTAGCTTTCAAAATCCTATGCCTTATGTTGATTGGTTATATTGTCTTCCCATGTTCAAATATGAAAAGAAAGATGATGTTGCCTTGAATTTGATCAAGTTTCATATGCATATACATAGAATCAAAGTTAAGTTTCATGAGGATTTCTTTATGAAGATATTTATGGATACTCTGGAAAACAAAGCAAGAACCTGGTATGAACAGTTGAAACCAGCTAGCATATGTTCTTTAAAGGATTTTCATTCAGTATTTTTTGAGAATTATAAAGAGCATTATCCGTCTTTGATATTGGTACAAAAATTTTGTGATTATTTTGAGGGTTTCATTCAACATCTTGAAAGTATTGATGAGGATCTAGAATTTATGGATTATGAGATCATAGAAGCCCTTCATGATTTATTTTCCAAAAAAGAATCAAAAGTTTTCTCTTTGGATGAATAATACTGCAATCAAGAAAGAGAATTGCAAATTTTAGATCTTGAAAATGAAAAGCAGCAAGCCAAAGTTTATTGCTATATAAATCAGTCTTCCCCTCTATCTGAAGATGAGATAGATCATCTCTTGAATAGTCATGTTACATCCCAAGCAAATTTAGGTTTTCAGTGTTCACACAAGCAAGAATGTGTGAGTCAATCTTCTTCCATTATTGAAATTGAAAATATGAAGTTAAATTATGACAGTAATAAGATTGATTAAAATATACAGGAATTTGTTATTAGTAAACCAATTTGTGAAGATGATTTCATCCAAGAAGATCAACCAACAAGCATTGTTTTCTTTCATAAAGAAGATAAGGTTTTCATGTTTAATAATCTTGAAGAATGTTTTTTGTTCAAGAAAGATTTAGAATATGAATTGGAGGAGTATGAATCCAAGAAAAATAGTATGCCAGAGATAGAATCAGAGTTGCTCATGCCTGAGGAAATTACAGCCAACACTAAAAAAGAAGAAAGTCATATTGCCTTACGCCTTAATATGAAAAAACAACCAAGTATTCTTTCAAATCAAATGAAGGAATTACTTTTATTTTTGTTGCTGGATTTCAAGACAAGGTAACATTTCACATTATTGAATATCCTTACGTTGTTTTGTTACAGTCAACAGGAAAGATGAATTTTCTTATATTTACGCATCATAAGCATATGTTCAACAAACACTTGGAGTGGCCTTTCTTTTATTTTATCTACCTACTCAAAGAAAGTGTGAGTAGAATTAAAATAAGTAGCCATCTACTGGATTGGTTAGATTGGAACGATCAAATCATATGATTGTATATACATCTTCAGCACGTAGGTGGTTATCATTAGGATTTTAAGCCCTAGGTGAAGGCCCTAAGATCTCGATGGTCTGCTACCATCAATAAGTATGTAAATTTTGTTTCAGTCAGAGTCAGTTGCCAAGTTAGAGTCAAGTTAGTTCTTGAGTCAAAGTCATTTCAGTTTGTCTAATTTTTTCAACTTCTAGTTTTGACTCCATTCCCAATGCTAAGGCTACTCTGTCTATGGTGTTCTTGACACCTTCTGAAGGAGTTGCCATCCCTAGCTGGAGAAAATGTTAGTGTCAAAAGGTTTTGGGTTTTCACCATTTAGAAGGAAAACAACGACAAAACTCCTCCAGAACAAATTTTCATTAAAACTGTGCCACCATTACTCTCAGCACTAGCATGTTTCAACAAGGCACAAGGCAACATTCAAGATAAAGTTAGAAGCATTACACGAACCTCAGCAGCAGTTACTCAGGCAGTTAAGATAATATCAACACATTTCCAAAAGCAGCACATGCAGGATTTAAAGGGGCAATTATAGGTTTTTTAGGTAGCATGGTTTTAAAGGATTTGACACCTATCAGCAAATAACAACACCTCCTCAAAGCTTGAAGACAATCAATTAATATGATTAATTCCATCAGAGTTATGTTAGGATTGTAAATTGATAAAAATAGCAGACAGTTTACTTTTTCTTCTTCTTATATGTTTTATGTTAAGTTGTTATGAAATGAATCCGAAGGTCTACGCCTTGCTGCAAGATCTATTGTAAAATTATAAATAGACAAAAGATAGAGGAAGAAGTGGTTGGTGGTTGGTTGTTGGTTGTTAGGTTGTATAGTTGAGTTCGATACTCTTGTATTACAATGGAGCTATTGTAAATATTTTTTAATGAGATGATGCAGCTACAATCCTGAGATTCCAGTGGTATTAATGTTGAGCATTATTCCTTCTCTGTTATTCCATCTCCATTACATATTTTTGTATGTTAATCTTATTATTCTATAAACATAAATCATTATTTCTATGCTCTGTTTATTAATATTTTTCATAGATGTGTCAATTCTCTTGATGAATGAATTCATTTTAAATGCTCATTTGGACTCCTCTCTTTCAATTCCTATACACAATGACAAATTAAGTATGCTCAATAGTTTACCTACCTGGCCTTGTCTTTTTCTTTGCAATTTAACCTTTGTAATCAACCTTAGTTCCTTGATTCTTATTCCTATAAAACATCCCAATTACCAATCAAACTTACTCATTCAAAGCTTATATATATATATATATATATATATATGTCACTTTAAATATTCAATGAATATATAAATATATGTCACTTTATATATATATATATATATATATATATATATATATATATATATATATCTAGCCTAAAATATGATGGTACTCAGCCATTCATTGAATATTTAAAGTGATATATATATATATATATATAGCCTAAAATATGATGGTACTCAGCCATTCATTGAATATTTAAAGTGACATAGAGAGAACACTCTCTGGTCTAGGTAGGGCTAGCTACCTGGCCAAAAGGTTGGTTTGTGGTTTCCTTTCTTCAACCTATTTTCAGCCTAGGAAGTTGGGAAGAGTGATAACATTATTGGTGCTGCTGCCGGGGAGCGATTGCTAAACATTCCCTGAAAAACAATGACAAATATTAGCTCTGATTGCTGATGGTGAATAGTGGTCAGACATAAGAAGGCTGAATCACTCACCTGGCGAATCGAGTGGTAAAGAATCCAAAAATTTGAAGTGTTCATGGTGACTCCACTTCTCAAAGATCTATAAATTGAAAAACTTCTTGGTGACTTCAATGTTTTCAAAATGGTTTCAACTACAAGAAGAAATTCCAGGTATGCTCCTATGGATCGGTCTCATATCCCTGACTTTCCAAATCCTATGTCTTATGTTGATTGGTTATCTTATCTTCCCATGTTCAAAGATGAAAATAAAGATGATGTTGCCTTGCATTTGATCAAGTTTCATATGCATATACATAAACTCATATTCAAGTTTCCTGAGGATTTTTTAATGAAGATATTTATGGCTACTCTGGAAGAAAAATCAATAACTTGGTATGAATGGTTGAAACTAGCTAGCATTTGTTCTTTAAAGGATTTTCATTCAGTTTTTTTTTAGAATTATAAAGAGCATTATCCGTCTTTGTTGTTGGTACAAAATTGTTGTGATTATTTTGAGGGTTTCATTCAGCTTCTTGAAAGTGTTGATGAGGATCTAGAATTTATGGATTATGAGATCATAGAAGCCCTTCATGATTTCTTTTCCCAACAAGAATGAAAAGTTTTCTCTTTGGATGAAATAGACTACAATCAAGAAAAATAAATGCAAATTTCAAATCCTGAAAATGAAAATCAGCAAGCCAAAGTTAATTGCTATAAAAATCGGTCTTCCCCTCTATCTGAAGATGAGATAGATCAGCGCCTGAACAGTCATTCAGGTTTTCAGTGTTCACACAAGCAAGAATGTGTGAGTCAATCTTATTCCATTATTGAAATTGAAAATCTGAATTTAAATGATGACAGTAATGAGATTGATGAAAATATACAGAAAGTTGTTATGAGTAAACCAACTTGTGAAGATGATTTCATGCAAGAAGATTAGCCAAAAAGCATTGTTTTCTTTCATAAAGAGGATAACGTTGTCATGTTTAATAATCTTGAAGAATGTTTAATGTTCAAGGAAGATTTAGAATATGAATTAGAGGAGTATGAATCCAAGAAAAATAGTATGCCAGAGATAGAATCAGAGTTGCTCATGCCTGAGGAAATTACAGCCAACACTCAAAAAACAGAAAATCATATTTCCTTATGCCTTAATAGGAAACAACAACCAAGTATTCTTTAAAATCAAAATGAAGGAAGTACTTGTATTTTTGTTGTTGGATGTCAAAACGAGGCAACATTTCACATTATTAAATATCCTTACGTTGATTTGTTGCAGTCAACAGGAAAGATGAATTTTCTTATATTTATGCATCATGAGAATATGTTCAGCAAATACTTGGAGTGGCATTTCTTTTATTTTCTCTACCTTCTCAAAGAAAGTGTGAGTAGAATTCAAATAAGTAGCCATCTACTAAATTGGTTACATTGGAAGGATCATATCATATGATCATATATAGATCTTCAGCACGCAGGTGGTTATCATCAGGATTTGAAGCCCAAGGTGAAGGTCCTAAGACCCCAATGGTATGCTACCATCAATAAGTTTCTAAATTTTGTTTTATTCAGAGTCAATTGTGAAGTTAGAGTCAATTCAGTTCTTGAGTCAAATTCATTTCAGTTTGTCTAAGTTTTTCAACTTCTAGTTTCGACTCCATGCCCAATGCTAAGGCTACTCATTCTATGGTATTCTTGATACTTCATGAAGGAGTTTCCATCCCCAGCTGGAGCCAATGTTAGTGTCAATATGTCAGTGATAAAAAAAAAACTCTTTTAGTTATTTTCCTAGATGTCATAGGTTAAAAATAGTTTTCAAAATAAATTTTTGACACTGAAAGATTCTAGGCCACATTTACTACTCCCTCATCTCATCCATGGCTATCATCACTTTCAAAGTCATATATTTTCAAGTGTCAAAAGAAAAAAGAGGTTAGGGTCATAAAATTTTATAGAAGGGAAAGCTAATTTTATTTCATTCATATTTCCCATTTTATGTATATAAAAGCATTATATCCCTTCATTTTTCCTAAACTCTAAAGTCCAACGCTCTTAAATTCCCATTAAAACCCTTTTAAACCATTCAACTCCATTCAAATAAATATCTTCGCCCACCCAAAAACATCCATATCATATATTATGTAAAATACATCATATATATTACATTTCATTACTCTTTCTTCCTTTCTGCATAACCTTTATCACTTACCTTTATCGCAAATCCTTATTTACTTTATATATCGCATATCATAGATCCAACCGCGGGATATTGCAATTGTCATTTCTTTAAATCCCGGATTGTGATAATAGTGGGACCCATCCCCTGCCATGTCAGCAATTGCTTTCGCATATCTCATTTCCCATAGTCAAACATTCATGTTACCTGCCCCAAGCCTCGATATGCAATAAGCGATAATCCCTGATTGCGAAATGTGATAAAATCCCTGACCCCCAAAATGTGATAAATTCCAATTCCCAAATTGTGATATAGCCCATAGCTTATTCTGCCTCGTGATCGCCCCTCGATCAACGGTCCCAATTTCATTTCAGCCCCCATCTACCATTTTGTCTTTAACACAGTTGGGGGGTCCAAAATAGGTGGTATTGTGATCTGACCCCACTGCAACGTGTCTTCCTCTCGTCATTTTGCACCCCCCTTCATTAAAACTACTTACCGCTTGCATACCCCCCCTGAAAACCATTCTTTACTTTGTGCTAATACCGCCAGCCCCATCTTTTTCTCCGCCATTCTATCCAAAAGGTTTTGGGTTTTCACCATTTAGAAGGAAAACAATGACAAAAATCCTCCATAATAGATTTTCATTAAACCCATGCCACCATTACTCTCAGCACTAGCATGTTTCAACAAGGCACCAGGCATCATTTAAGAGACATTTAGAAGCATTACAGGAACCTCGACGGTAGTTACTCAGGCAGTTAAAATAATATCAACACATTTCCAAAAGCAGCACATGCAGGATTTAAAGGGGCAGTTACAGGTTTTTCAGGCAGCATGGTTTTAAATGATTTGACACCTATCAACAAATAACAGTGTCTCCTCAAAGCTTGAAGACAATCAATTAATATGATCAATTCCATCAGAGTTATGTTAGGATTGTAAATTGAAAAAAATAGCAGACAATTTACTTTTTCTTCTTCTTATCTGTTTTTTGTTAAGTTGTTATGAAATGAATCCGAAGGTCTAAGCCTTGCTGCGAAATCTATTGTAAAATTATAAATAGACAAAAGATAGAGGAAGAAGTGGTTGGTGGTTGGTTGTTGGTTGTTAGGTTGGATAGTTTAGTTTGATACGCTTGTATTACAGTGGAGCTATTGTAAATATTTTTTAATGAAATCAAAGATGATGCAGCTACAATCTTGAGATTCTAGTGGTATTAATGTTGAGCATTGTTCCTTCTCTATTATTCCACCTCCGTTACAGATTTATGTGTGTTAATCTTATTAGTCTATAAATATAAATCATTATTTCTATGCTCTATTTATTAATATTTTCATAGATGTGTAAATTCTCCTGATGAATGTGTTATCACTCTGTAATTCTGAGGCTGAAGACAGAATCCCGGAGGCAACATCAAAACCGTTTCGGGCCCAGGATCTAGCCCTCCTAGACCCAGAGAGGGATCTATCTGTTAGATATAACTTTGTTGATAAGGGTGTTTTAGGCTAGCTATTAGTGCATAGGGGTTTGGATTTTTAATTGGTTTGGTGGGAAGAGCAAGGGAAAACCATTGGGCAATGGATTCAAAGAGGCTCGAGTGATTAAATGCAGAAATATCAAGCATGAGTGAAGCAGGGCAAGATAGGTGCACTACCATGGATCTTTCAAACATTTAAATGGATTATGAAAAGAAAAAATGTAAGGCTAGGTAGAGACTGAGGAGTAGTGAATAATTCCTCGCTCTGTCCTAGGATGTAAAGTTCAGTAGAAACCGAGGAGCAATTAAGAATTCCTTGATTTGGCATCAGTAGAAAACATAGACTATTGTAAACACAACAAGAATAGGGTGCTCTAGATAACAAATCCTATTCTTCACACTTTTTGTTTTACAATTAGATTGCAGAAATACAAGGAGAGAGACAATGGAAAAACAAATAAAACAGAAGAAGACTTCACCATTTTAGACACCACATGAATCCTGAACAGCTGATCTTGTATTACTCTTCAAACAGTCACTTGAAATTCAGTGAAAAACATTACGGAATGGGATTTTTCCTCATTGCATATCCCCCCCCCCCTTAATACTTCGAATAGTGAATTATTTATGCTAATCCTACTAACCGATTACAATCAATGTTGTAACTAACAGTTTCTTTCTTTGCCTACATAACAGAGAAGGCTAACATCATTTGACCGGTGAAAATAAACCAGTTGGAGCTATTTGACATCTAGACTTCAGACACTGTCTTGAACATCTGGCACTGCTTTGGTTCCCTTGAAACGATCCATTTTATCGAATATCTGTTACATAGTATTTTGTCACCGTCCTTGCAATCCCCAGTATGGTCGCCAACTTTTTGTGCAGGTAAATCCCCTCTGCAGACAGAGGCGATCCCTCTAGCCCTAGGGTGAGTCCAGGTAGGCGATTGAATGTGAAATCCCTTCTCTCAAGTTAGTTGTTGAATTACTGCCTAATACCTCGCCAGAAGAAGAGCGTCTTCTCTATTTATAGAAGCTTGATGAAACTCGTCGCTTTGCTGCTCTTGTCATAGAAGCACAAAAAAAACGGGTCAAAGCTCATTTTTATCAGACAATTTCCCCTTGCACCTCTGTAGAAGGAGACCTCATCCTCTTGTATGACCAAGCTCATGATAAGCTAGGGGCAAGAAAATTCGAACCCATGTGGCATGGGCCCTATATTGTTAAGCGTGTTTTGAAGAGCGAGGCTTATGAGCTAATTGACTATGAAGGCTATCATTTGGATTAGCCCAAAAATGGGTTGTATCTTAAGAAGTATCATGCATGAAGTTTCTCGTGCATGTTTTTGTACATAAGTGTGTTTTTCATTTTTGTATGCTTTGTGAGCAGTTTTTTCCTACTTATTATGTCATTTCTTATTGTGCAGATGTTTGTTACTCCTTATGTTGGTCTCACGGATGGTGCCTCTCGCAGTACCCAAAATTTGTCTTCCGTAGCATGGGTGATTTATAATCCTAATGGTGAGTTGATATACCTTCAAGGTATTTGTCTAGGACAAACAACGAACAATGTCATTGAATATAGTGTCGTCATTGAACTCTTAACCGAGGCCATTTCTCTCGAAATTTGTGCATTAATTGTTAACTTAGACTCTTAGCTTGTTGTTCTTCGGCTTAATGGGCATTATTCTGTTAGAAATCCTCAGATTTTAAGGTTATATTTGTGTGTTCGTTTATTAGAAAGAAATTTTGATTACATCACATATCAGCATATTCCTAGGAGAATGAACACATTAACTGATGCAGTAGCCAATATTGTATTAGATAGACATTTGCATAATTTGTAAAATCATCATCATCACATAATAATATTTATATAGGGAAAATAGACACACACACACACCTATATATATATTGAGTGTTTGCATCCACGTGCATCATAAGTTCAAAAAATATGTGTGTTTTAAATTACATCCTAAGATACCATGTCTCTCTCAAAATATGTGGAAATAAAAGCCTAGGCGTCTAGTTAGCATGATGCTCATGGTAACACGTCACTGCACGTACAAGTCGCATCAATAAGCGGTGAACATGGCTAGATACTGTTGGAAATATTGTCATTGATGGCAAAGGAGGTAGCAAATGTAGAAACATGAACAGTTACAAGGAGACTAAGACAGATAATGGAGGCAGCAAAGGCAGAGGCAGAGGAAGCAAATAAGAGGCAGAACTGTTATCAAAAGCAGAGGCAGAGGCAGAGTGACAGAAGCAGCAGAGGCAGAGGCAGAGCGACAAAAGCAGCAGAGGCAGAGCAGTTATAAAATTCCAAGTCGAGCGTTATTTATATATATATAAATAAATTCTGAGAATCATATCCTGTGTGTGTATGAACTATGTAACGGAGAATCATATCCTGTGTATGTATGAACTATGTAACGGAGTGATAATATAATGGAGATTTGGACGGAACCTTGTGTAAATAAGACGGAACCAGTGCATGTTTGATGTTGCCCGGACTTAGTGTTAATGCAAAGGAATTAGCATTAAAACAGTGTATTGAACTATTAAATTAAAACCCTGAGCGGAACCTGGAGCGTAGGAGAGGAGAGGAACCGAGACTAGTGAACAGTAACGGTGGGTTGGAGCGAAACCATGGTTTCTTCGCACCACCATTCGTTGGAAAGCGGTATTAGAGGAATGGGCAGCGATTCCACAGGATTGATAACACGTGTCCCGATCGGCATTTCAAAACCATTGTTTAAAGTGCGCCTTCATGCGTTATACCTCGACTGAAGACGTGGAGCGAAATTAACATAAACCGTTGATCCAGAGGCTTGATATCTAACGGTGGTCGCTCTCTGAACTTGCCCGAGGTTTAATGGAAGAGCCCGGAGGATAAGCCAGGTACGGAGTATGCGTTCGTTTGATTGTATTGTGGGCTCCACGGACCTTGAACATATTATAATATGCATCAGGATTGTTATAAAGGTTATAAAGGTTATCTGTGATGGCGTTTCATTTGTTCAACTTATTCACTATAAAATACCTTGGGTTTAATAACCAGCGGATTGAACATTATGATTTTGTTTTATTATGGTTTGACCACAGTTTTTGACAATGTCGAGAGTTGTGCTATGGCTGATTAAAGGGCGGCTACACATACAGCTATTATATAACTACAATAAATGGGGAACTGAATAAAAGAGAAAACAAAAAGGAGAATGTTGTTTTTGGATGGATGAGTAGGGAAAATAGAAAGAGAGGAATGCTAGTCGAAATATATTTTAACGCAGATATATGTATACAACAGACATACAATCACGGTGAACAGGAATTTGCACAGGAACAAATTTGACAGGTGTACAAGCACAGAAAATTGAAAATAAGCAGAAGACAGTGAACAAAGAGTATGCAGAACAGACTCCTAACAGCAGCAGGAAAAGACAAATCCAGTAAAGCCAAAATCCAGAAAAGGAGCTGAGTAAAATTGAAATATGTAATTAAAAATGTGAATGTTAATGTTGTAATTAATTTTTTATTGTTTTTGATGCAAAGGCAAGTATCCTAAGGAAAAGACAAAATCCCACTGTATCTTGGAAATTTGTACATATTGTAGTAATTCTAAAAAGGAGTTGGAAAAAGGAATAAGAAGACAGAAGCCAAAGAGTCATGACTGTTCACTTCGGATTCCTTGTGAAATACAAAAAGTCATGTGAGAATTTCTATATATAATATCAATTTTGATAAGCTCAAATTGAGTAATAGAGCAAGAGAGAGAGAAAATATAGAGAATGCAGAATATAGAAGAATAAGGCAGAGAAGATTAAGAGAAGAAGAGCAGAAAAGAGAAACTACAGAATAGAGCTGATATCTGAAGTAAATCAGCAAACATTCAGTTTGTTAAATAGAGGAAGTTGGAGCTTCCCTATCAAGTTGCAGCTTGATAGCTGTCAGTTGTAGCTGACTGAGGTTGGAGCCTCCTGTAGGTTGGTGCCTGCAGAAAATTGAAGGGAGTTGGTGCTTCCTTGCAAGTTGTAGCTTGCAGAATTGAGGTAGGAGCCTCCCGTAGGTTGGTGCCTGCAGAAAAACAGTGGTGAGAGGGAGTTGGAGCTTGCCTTTGCATCACAACAATAATAAGATGTGGTTTTCTCCCTTTATGGGTTTCCACTTATATCTGGTATCTCTGTGCATGATATTTATGTATTGATCTGATATGTATTATCTTCTTAATACCTGCTGCTCTCATATTAAGTCTACTGCTATATTATACTAACACTTGCTGCTTACATTCTAAGATTACTCACACATTAAATTGGATATGAAATGAAGGTGTAATTAAGTTTAATGAAAAGTTCTAAAAGATCAGGAATGTGTTAAACTGATTCACCCCCCCCTCTCAGTTTAACTAAAGGTTCAACAGATACTCTCATCTTGTGCCTCTGATATGCCCGAGGAACATCATCGAATCTTGCATAATCTGGGATCCCACTGGTTAATCCCTCCAGGTTACATACGATCTCCTCTTCCTCGCTTCCCTCACCGTGAGGAGCCGCCTCGAAATCACGCGAAATTCTTTGTGATATTGGAGACATTCCTGCAGATATTTCTGGGCCAACATCTGCAAAAACATGGATAAACATCAGAACACATATAACAAAAAAAATCATAAATACTCATCAAAATAAAAAATGAGTCTTACCCAATGCTTCATCTCAATTCTCTCCTTCCAGGAGCGGAATATTTGGATCACCCATGAAGTTAGTACTAGTATAAGGCTAGTCCTCCATGACAATAAGTTGTCGACGAAGCCAATCAAAAAATTCTGGTCTCCATGACATCTGTTGACCATCTCCTGCTCGAGGCATCAATGTTTCCCAACGGACCATCTGTGGCTCTTGGGATGGTGGGGATGCGACTATTACCTCTTAGCGTTGGAATATTGGTAATTGTTCCAAGATGAATGGTACCAAAATGGAACCATAGATGAACTGTTTCAATTTTCCATTCTTGTATTTTTTCAGTTGGCGTTTCAGATTGATTATTATGGCCTCCACCCAGTTGAAAATGGTTGGGGCCATATAGTCCACAGCAAGAAGGAGCTGTGTTTTTGTGGCTTCATGCAGCGCTTGAGATCCGACAACTCGTGTGATGGTGTGTAGCACTACCTTTAGTGCCAAGTCGGGAATGGTTTGGATATCCACTTTCCTTCTCTTTAATCCTTTTCGTGCCCCTGGGCATACTCTGTCTATAAGCATGGCCATGTTTTCCATCGTAGGTCAAGTGCTAATTAAGATTAGTGTTGCTCCCCTCCTTGATATTCCCATGATAAATTATACGTCAGAGACTTCAATCTCTAACTCTTGATCATAGATCATGAATCTTTCCGTGTCAGTATCCCATACACTGATTAAGTACTATAAAAGCTCTAGTTGAGCTCGGAGACACGATGCCATGAAGAACTTTAGGAGCCCACATTTTCGTAGGGCATCCATGCATCTCTCATTCCCTATGGAAAGCTTGTCTTCCTCCCTGTGTTCTCTTTCCTTCCATTCGATCACCATTTTTCTTTCAAACACCTGCAAAAAAATCACAGAGGATGTCATTAGTCTAATTATTCACTATTGATTTGTTTAAAATGGGCCATTTAGTAGAATTTTGAAGCTAAAAGGGTTGCGGTGATTGGCACGGCTATTTTAAAAATAGTCGCGCCAATCGACACCTCCCCATCGAAATTCAAGGCGGGTTGGCGCGAGTCCGTGCCCGGAACACGCACCGACTCTCGTGCCCTATTTGGAACAAAATCCCCCCACAGATGTAAAAAAATGAAATGCAGGTAGTGAAAATTAGTTCAAAATGAAAGTAAGGATACGAACTCTCACCTGAAGAAAATGGATTCGTGATTGGTCTCTTGGATTGTCCGCTGCCAGCTCTCCAAAATCACAATGAAAAAGGGTAAAAAATGCTCACAAGAGGTAAAAAGTGAAAAGTAATTTTTGTTTACCAATTTTTTCATTTTTATAAACTTTTTGAAAACCTAATTAGGTTTTTGAGCATATTTTTCGATTATTTTACCTCGAAAAATGGGTTTTATGTGTGTTTATTGTGCAACAACAGGTCCTCAATGTGATGGCAGTGAAGTGACGAGTTGTACCTTATTAATTTTTCGAACTCGGTAAAGACACAAAAAAGTCACACCCTGGAGTCATCTTCCAGCTCTTTTCTGACTCTCGAAAATTGAAAAGATTGTCGAGACTCGTGTCATTTTGAACTTGTTAAAGGTTGTGAAACGTCATCTGCCCAGTATACGTTTACCCCTTTTTCGGGTTGGGACATATTATTTATGAAAAAGGAATACCTTAGTCTATCGCAACTAAGAGGTTCTCTCAGGTATTTTTTTCTGTTAAGATATCTTGACACATAGGAAATAGTTAAGTATAACATGGTCTAGTGTAGAGTTAGGTAATGTGTATTTCTTTACTATGTATATTTGTAACTTATAATCTAACGGCCACGATTTGTAGTGATCCGACGGTTCACTCTCTCCTCGTGTATTAACGACACTTGATCCGTGGCTTAACACCCAATTGGTCCATGATCTCTATTTAAAGAGCATGGAGGGTCATTTTTCTGAAAACCATTTATGAGAGAAACATATGTAAACTTTATTTTTTATATATTAATAAATTTCTTGAATTGGTCGCGTTGGCTCAAGCTATGGACTGTTTCCCTCTTCGATGGTTTTAACCACGTGATATACTAGTAGTGATCTGTTTGTGAGTAGTGACCTTTTGTTTTTGATCTAAGGAACTTACGCTATAAATTCCTATATGATATCAGAGCTATTTTGAGGGCCGCATCAGTTGTTGATCCAAATTCAAAGCTGGTTTGACTGCATGCGACTACCATTTTCTAGATATACTATTTCTGAACATTTTCGGGCCTATAGAACTTCTCTGTTGTGTCCAGAGTGTCTGTTACAGTGAGGAACCCCTTTTGTTTCATGCGAAAAGGTTTCCAGTTTCCCAAGTTATGTCAGTTTAGATATGGAGGTATAAAGTATCTCTTTTGCAGTTATAATTGTTAATAGCTCTGCTTATTTTGGTTCCCTCTGTTTATTTTGGTCTATAGTTTTTATTTATCTGTTGGATCTATACCCTCTTCTCTGTGTATTCTATTTTCTCTGCGTTGTGTGCGATCTCGGCAAATCAAAAACAGGAAGAAGGGAGATTTTTTTGCTACGTATGCTCTATCCCCGTGCTTTGTGCAATCTTGGGAAATCAGAAATAGCAAAAAAAAGATAATTTCTGGTAAGGCTAACCGAAAAGCTAACATTTTTCTGTAAGGCTTGCATTTCATTTTTTTGTGCACGGATTTTGTGTTTTTTTGGCAGGAAAAGGCACGCACACCGAAGAGTATAAAAAAAAAAACTTCCTCTTTTCAAAAAATTATAGAATCCTTTTACTAGCTCACTTGGTGAGAAGTTAGTTTATGAGAATAGAGGTTTTGGGTTCAAGTCTCTTTCTCAAGCTTCTTTTGTAAAAATCTTTTTGTTAAAAGGAGGGGATTTTTTTTAAAAGTCGAACTTCATCATCAAATTTCAAACCGTTCCCGTAACTATTCGGTATTTACAACTCCTTTTTTCAAAAAGGCATAACTTCTTCATCCGGAAGCCGTTTTTTGAGCCGTTTTTTTTAATCACCCTAAGTTTTTGAGATCTTTCCATTGTAGCAGTTAGTTTCAGCCCTTTTCAGCTTCAATTTTTTTTTTTAAATGGAAAGTGCATGTCCAGTTATTCTTAACAGCACCAATTATTTCCAATGGCTACCTCATATGGTAGATTTACTTAGAAGTAAAGGACTTTATAGAATAGCCATATGAAAAGAAATTAAACCTGTCGATGAAGATAAAGCCGCCAAATGGGAAAATAAACAAGATCAAACACGAGGGTTGATAGGAATGTCCATTGCTCAAGATTTTTGATTTCATATCCTTGAAATTGACACCCCCGATGAAGCCCTGGAAAAGCTAAATACTGTTTTTGGCATTAAAAATCAAATCAGTGCCCACCAGCTTGAAAATGAGTTGCTTACTTTGGACCCCAATAATTTCTCCTCTATTGAATATTTTTTCTCCAAAGTCAATGACCCTTAGACTTGTTTTAGAAGGTTGTAAGGTCAAAAAGGAAGATGGTCGCCTCATCTATTCCATTCTTGCTAAGCTTGACCCTACATACTCTGTATTTGTTTCCATCTTCCATTCCACTAGAGAAGCCATCATTTCTTTAGGAACCGCCTACAAGAACCCCTCTTTTGATGCCTTTTGCGATTCTTTGAAAAGAGAACAAGAAAAACTCTTACACCTTGGTCTTATCACTTCTGGAAACGATTATAAGAAAGTTTTAGCAGCCCAACAGCAACCATATCAAAAGAATCCCAAGAAGCAGTATCCTAAAAAGTATGGTCCTAAACCAAACAAGGGTCCTAAGCAATTTCAACCGCAAACTGAAAAAGCAACTCACCAAACTGATAAGGCAACTAAAAACAACAAATAGACATTGCAAATTTTGTAATCATGATGACCACATAGAGTCCAAATGTTTTAAGAAGATGGAAGCCTTTGAAGCAACAATGAAGAAGCACCACATCAATTTGGAGAACTTCATCTTCAGGAATGGCACTTTTTTCTTGTGGTTGTCAAGCATATGGTTATGCATTAAATGTATCTTCTTCTTCTCATTCTCATGAGTGGCTCATTGATTCTGGAGCTTCTTACCACATGGCCAAAATAAAGCCATGTTTTCTTCTTTAAATGATTGTACCACCAAACATATTTATGTTGGTGATGATAGATCTCTTAGTGTTGTAGGATCTGGAACCATTCATCTAGATTATGGCCAATTTAATGATGTACTATGTGTCCCTACCTTGTCATGCAACCTTCTATCCATTTATCAGATAACTCATTCAGGTGAAGGGAAAATAGTAGAATTCTCACCTCATGATGTTGTAATCAAGGACCTCAAAGATCCTAGACATATTTTAGCTACTGGAATTGCTAATTATTCCACAAGGTTGTATAAGTTTGACAACTTCGGGTTATCATGTCTTATCTTTGTTTTTGTTGCTCATAATGATGAAGTGATCAAACTATGGCATAAGCGATTTGGTCACTTAAACTATCGCTCTCTTCAAACTCTATGTAATGAAAATATGGTGACGGGTCTTCCTATGGTATCTTGCCAAGATGGTGTGTGTTTTGGATGTGTACTTGGAAAACATCATCGGGATAGTTTTGACAAACGTGCCACTTGTTACACTTCAGCCCCTTTGCAGCTTGTGCACATTGATTTATGTGGTCCACTTCATGTTGTTTCTTTCTCTGGTTGCAAGTACTTCTTAAATTTCATTGATGATTTTTCCAAACGCACTTGGGTATACTTCATAAAACTCGAGAGTGAATTTTTTAACATGTTCTTGGCATTTAAGACCTTGTTGAGAAATAATTTGGACATCAGATTCTTAAGTTAAGATCAAAAAATGGAGGATAATATGTTAACAACAAATTTATCAAAATTTTCATTGAGAAGGGCATTCAATTGCAACATAATATTCCATATACTCCACAACAAAATGGTGTAGCTGAAAGGAAGAATCGCACCTTAAAAGAAATGGCTAATTGTATGATTCAATCTAAAGGACTTGGTCTTAATTTTTGGGCAGAAGCAATTAACTGTGCAAATTACATAGTAAACTGCACTCCTACTAAGGTTTTAAGGAATATAACTCTAGAAGAAGCCTGGAGCTCAATCAAACCAAATGTAAGTCACTTTCGTGTTTTTGGAAGTGATACTTGGGCCCATATTCCAGATGCAAAACATAAAGCCTCAGAACCTAAGAGTGAAAAATGCATTTTTGTTGGATATTCTAAAGATGTCAAAGAATATAGACTTCTTCAACCAAAATCCAAAAATATAATCTTTCGAAGAGATGTAAAATTTGATGAAAATATATCGGCCTGTGAGCCTATTTCGGTGGGTGTGCCACCTTTGGCATGTGATCCTGATTTAGCATATGTGCCACCTCTATCTATCTCTTCCACTTTTGATAGAATTCTTTCTAGTTCAAATGACGATAGCAAGGATGAAAATCCTCCTCCACCTCTTGAAGATGTTACTTCAACACCACAGCTTCCAATATGGGTCTGCTCTACTCAGGATGTAGTAGTTTCTCTTGTAGGTGACCCTGCAGATCGACGTTGTGCCCGTTCTCAGCTCGAACAAGCCTCTTCCTTATTGGCTCAAGTTCCAGAAACTCCTGATCCAGACACCTTTGAAGAAGCTTCAAGTCATCCAGATTGGGATGAAGATATGAATGAAGAATATCATTCCTTATTGGCAAACGATACTTGGGATCTTCTTCCTCTTCCAAAAGGAATAAAACTTGTCAGATGCAGATGGGTTTACAAAACAAAGTTTGGTCCAGATGGAAAAGTGGATAGACATAAAGCGCGTCTTGTTTCTAAAGGATTTTCACAAGTTGAAGGCATTGACTATAATGAAACCTTCTCCCCTGTTGCCAAAATGAATTCTATCTACCTTGTTCTTTCCCTTGCTGCCTCCTTTAAATGGGAACTCCATCAGATGGATGTTAAATCTGCCTTCTTACATGGAGATTTTCATGAAGAAATCTACATGGAACAACCCCGTGGCTTTATCCAAAACGAATCTAGCCTTGTTTTTCGCCTTAGGAAGTCTCTCTAGGGTCTCAAACAAGCTCCTCGGGCTTGGTATTTCAAAATGGATAGATTTCTATGATAATGGCTTTTCTAGGTGTCATTCTGACAATACTATCTACACCAAGAAAGTGGGTAAGTCTTTCATCATCCTTGATCTTTATGTTGATGATCTTATCCTTACTGGTAGTGATCACAACCATATAAACCATGTGAAGTCTAGCCTCAAAAAGAAGTTTGAAATGACAGACTTAGGACACTTGCATTATTTACTTGGTCTTAAAATCTTGCAATCCAAAGAAGGTATTACCCTTTCTTAGTCCAAGTATGCCTGTGATATTCTACGCCACATTCACATGGAAGAATGTAAGCCAACCCCTTCTCCCTTTCAATCTGGATTCAAGCTTTCAGTCACTTGTACTATCCCTGAAGTTGATGCGACCTTATACCGTCAACTTGTTGGTAAACTTCTATATCTAACCCATACTCGTCCTGACCTTTCCTTTTCCGTTGGTCTTGTTGCTTGGTTTATGCACCAACCTCTTGAAAGTCATTGGAAAGTGGCTAAAAGAATACTTCGATATATTCGAGGTATAGTTCACTTCGGGATTCATTACAGTACAGGAGCATATCCATTGTTGATTGGTTTCATTGATTCTGATTGGGCTGGTGACCCTGATGATCAAAATTCTACTGCAGGATATGTCTTCACTCTTGGTTCAGGACCTATTACTTGGTCTTGTAAGAAAAAAAGTGCCATCTCTCTTTCTTAGGCAAAAGCAGAGTATTGTGGTGTCGTTGAAGCCAACAAGGAAGCAATGTGGATTCGTCAGATCCTGTCTGAATTTGGTCTTCATCAACAGCATCCAACTACACTTTGGTGTGATAATCAGAGTGCCATTCATCTATGCAAAGATCCAGTTCAACATCAGCGTATGAAACACATTGAGCTTCATATACATTTCATCAGAAATCTCAATAATGACCATGTTCTTGAAGTACAATATTGTTCAACCAATGATCAAGTTACTGATATCTTTACAAAGGCTCTCATAGAATTGAAGTTTACCAAACTTCGATCCATGCTTGGAGTTCAGGAAAGTTATCATTAAGGAGGGATAGGCTCTAATGCCTCCTTCCTTCTCCTATTGTGTCACCTTTGTAAATCCTTCAATCCTATCCAAATTTGTTCTTAAGGGGGGATGTTAGGGTATTTCGACACATAGGAAATAGGCTCCTTTTGTGTCACCTTTGTAAATCCGTCAATCCTATCCCAAGTTGTTCTTAAGGGGGCATGTTAGGACATTCCAACACGTAGGAAATAGTTAAGTATAACTTGGTCTAGTGTAGAGTTAGGTAAAGTGTGTTTCTTTATTATGTACATTTGTAACTTATAATCCGACGGTCATGATTTGTAGTGATCCGATGGTTCACTCTCTCCTCGGTATTAATGACACTTGATCCATGGCTTAACACCCGATTAGTCCATGATCTCTATTTAAAGAGCATGGAGGGTCATTTGTCCGAAAACCGTTTATGAGAGAAACATATGTGAACTTTCTTTTTTTTTATGTTAATAAATTGCCTGAAGTGGCCGCGTTGACTCAGGTCGTGGAATGTTTCCATCTTTGAGGTTTTAAGCACGTGATATACTGGTGTACTGATTTGTGAGTGGTGACCTTTGGTTTTTTATCTAAGGAACTTACCCTGTAAATTCCTACATTTTCTACCTTTTCGGATTTGTTAGACTACCTATGAAAAGGGACTTGTTGGAGTTTTATTTTCTGCTTCTTTTCAAACTCTCTAAACATGAAAAGGTGTCGAGTTCTTCCTTTTCCAGACTCGTTAAAACCTACATGACATCGGAAATCGTCACCACGATGTAACCAAGTTCCTCCTTCCTAGGGCTCGTAAAATATACTAGGATGGATTTGTCCAAAGGACAAACTTGTATGACAAGCATATGCTATCCCCTTCAAGCTTGTTTCCAAAAATAATTGGGGTACTCGCCAACAATGGTGGGGGGAAATGGAACCAGTTCTCAGTTGTGTCAACAGTATGTCACTCTTGAACATGACACTTGTCTGCAATTCGTGTCAGGTTGGGGACATCCCATTTTGTCATTTTTGCCTCCATGGGTTTGGGTAATCTATTTTGACCTCTCATCTACTCTTTTCTTCGTCATCATGACCTCAGATCCCTTGATGTCAAATACTCCTAAATTCCGAAGTCATGTTGCCAATATGTTCAAGAGAAGTTTTCTTCTGTAGTTTTCAACGTCTGAACCTCTGTTTAGTCATGATGCGCTATCATCTTATTCCTCTGTCTCGTGTCGATGATGTGGGAAACATTATGGCCCTCCTTCGACCAGATCAATTCCTGTTAACTTCAGCTCATTATCTAGGAAGCTGGTGATCTAAAAATGGGTGCATAACTTGAAATTCTTATGCGCAAGCACCTCCCACTCAGTTAAACAAATAAATGATTGTGCTTATATATGGTTGTGCGGAATTTTATACTTGAAAATAGGTGTATGTTTTTTAACTATTTAAGTGCTTTAAGAACATTTTCTTTTGCTGACATTAAGCATGTGAAACAACCATAAAGTGCAGCAATTAATCATCAACACATAACAACAAATTTAGTAAAGGATTTCACCTGAATATCGTGGGCTACGTCTCCTTGAGCCTTTTGTCAACTGACTTGGCTCTTTGGGATTTTGATGAATAATTTATTTTACAAGTTAATAACTCAACTCCAATGGTTATAAGAGTTGTACCATTGGTTTTATAATATCATCATACCCCTATAATGGTTTTCATCACTCTGAAGAAAGAACGTCTAGACTTCCCTTAGAATTGATCTCTGTTGTCGGTGCCTTAAGCTTCCTTGAGCTTCATTGTGGCACTAACCCTTTAAGAAGTCCTTTTCTGTCCTTGAAACCTCACGTACTATCTCCATCATACATCATAACTCCAAGATAGACTGATAATTTTCTCAAAATGAGCACTGGCTCCCCAATCTAGGCCTTCATCCACTGTTGGCCTTGGGCTGCCCGAAACTTCCCTATGGGTTCTTGAAATTCAGAAGTCTCCAAATGAATCTAAAAATCCATTAAATGTATTTATAATGTCTGAAATAGTTAGAATAGACTATTCATTTGCATAAATTGGCCTCCGGCTGCTCCGGTTACGCCTCCAACACTTGGTGGCACCCCCTGGCTTTGGGTTCCCTAAAAACTTCTTTGAAGAATATCAGCCTTAAAAAGTCTTCAAACACTTCTTCAAATCCTTACATTGGATTCAAAAGGTTCATTACAATTAGAAATGATTATTGGTTTGCTGAGAATGGATACTGGCTGCTCTGGATAGGCCTCATTCTCCTGTTGGCACCTTGTGGCCCTAGTGACCCTTGGAAATTCTTTGAAGCATCTCAGCCTTCAGAAGTCATCTACTGGCTCTAAAAATCACACCATTAGTTGCATAATGTCTGAAACATCCAAAATTGACTATTGGATTGTTGAGAAAGGCCTCTAGCTGCCCTGGCTAGGCCTCAAACTGCTACTTTCCCATGGTGGCCCTAGTGGCCCCTAGAACTTCTCTGAAGTAAAATATCACTCAGAAGTCCTTTTATGGCTCTAAAAATCTTACCAATGATTCTAGAATGTATGAGATAGTCGAAATTGACTATTCACACTCTCATAATGGTCGAATCTAGCTCAAGATAGAGCCTAAACAAATTTTGTCTAGTGACCCCTAAATCAACTGCACCAAATCTGGAGCAACTGCAGTTAAACTTCCAAAAATAGGATTTCCGCCAGTAATGGCGTGCTGGCCCTAAACCTACACCAAGAAGAAAGTTACAATAAATGTGACCGTTGGGGTGGCAACGTGGCCACAAACCCCGTGATCTCGTTGGCGGTTAGCACAAACTGCGCTTAAACTGTGGTTGCATGTTTTTGAAACCCCAATTTTAAAGACATGTTAGGTTGATCGTTACTCAATTTTCGGTGCTTAAACCATAAAATGTGACATGTGAACACATTGCATTGACCGCTTTATGCTGACTGGTAATGCCACTGGTTAGGGGCTTAAGCCCTTGGCTCGGGGTCATGGGTCGTAGGCCATGTGGGGAGGGGTTGGCCCTCGGGGTTGACCCCTCCGAACCTTGAACGTGGATTTGTATACACATTAAATATTACCTGAACTCTTATGCGGTTAAGAACTACTTTTTAGCACGAGCGGTAAGGCGTGGGCGCTCTATGCGTGAGGTCTTGGGGTCGACTCCTATCCCCGACCAAAACTTTTACACAAGAAATCCTCGGCCACGTGGCAGCTTCCCATTGGCCAATCAAATCAATCAACCAATAATTCATGGAAACTTGTTAGCCTCTAACCGGCCCGAAGGGAATATTCTGAGGAATATTTTGAAGAATATTCCCTAGAATATTCTTTTTTTTTCAAATTTTCAAAACTCAGTCAAACCTGGTCAAAGGTCGAAAATTGCAGTTTACTAGACTTTTCAAATCGCGATAACTTCTTCATACAGTGTCGATGTTTCGAACCGTTCGCGGCTCCGAAATTAGGAAGACGTGATCTATCGGTTTTCTTAGATTAGGCACAATTATAACACTTTGAAATTTGAGCTATCACTTAGGTCCATGATCTAAATCTAATCACACCTCCCTATTGGGAATCTTTTGGACCCCACAAGACTGATTACCTTATCTGTTCGGTAGATGAGAGTACAACAGCCTTACTTTTCCAGCCTATGTACACTTTTCCTTGCATGGCTAATGCCTTTGATCCACAACTCGAAGGTAGTTAACACTTCCCCTTCTTAGATGATCTTGTCCTCCTATCAAGAATTGTCTTCCTTGAATTCACCCAGAAATTTCTAGTGAGAAATTTATATAAGGTAGCTAAATATCATGTCTTGAATGGACTACAAGCTTCCTGCAACATCCTGTCACAAGAACGCGCATCAATCTTGAAAATAAAATCTCATGCAAGATTTGAAATGAAGATCACCTCTTTTTTCTCCTTCAAAGCATTGACTGTCACCTTCCTGTAACATCAAATATATGGTAATCCTCTTTGCACATTGGTGTATCCATCTATTGATCCACAATCGAAAAACACCTTTGACTCAAACATAAGTCATGCAACATGCGACATCAACAACAGGTCTACATGAAATGTGCAAAACAAATGACACAAAGCGATATGAAAAGTGTGCAACACAATCGACACAAGTCGACAAACATGTGTGCGACACAATCGACACAAGTCGATAAACAACATGATACATCTTGACAACATTCATGCATGTACCTATGTACAAGTTAGGTATTTACACATGCAAACTTATGCGTATGTACACTTTCAACTCTTCCTTTAAAGTACCGACAAGTGCATAAACCCAAAAACACATGTGGGTGACTATAAGAGTTGAACTAAAAGATATTTTTGTAACTCATCTTTTGTACCTCCACGACGAAATTTTGCAACAACAAAGAAATGCCTTCAACTGAACAGTGTTCATATGCAATATTGCATAAAACTTTTCAACAGAAATACATGCATACATGACTAGAATTTGCATCTATGTACAAAAGGATGTATGTCTTACTGAGTTAAGAATTCAAACGACTTCTTACCAAGCCACTTCCATGACGATTTTTGCTGCTGAAAATCTTCCTCATGTGAAACATCTGTTCTCACATCAATGATGGAATCTTTGGTTCCAATTTCGCCAGTCTTGTTATCCTCTTGTTTCAAATGCTTGGGATGATTAGTTGGATGCAATGTCCAACATTGGGCAACAAAATGTCCCTTCTTCTGGAAATATTTGCAAGTCTTTTGCACCCTCTTTGCAAGTTGTCTTTGATTCAATTGTTTCTTGCATGCCTTCAATCTCTTACAGCATCTCTAAACTTCATGGTTACACATACCACAATATGCACAAAAACTCTTTATTCCTTTCATGCATGCAGAATTTTCATGCTTATCATAAACATAATCAACTTAACTATGGGAAGAATTATACCTCAAATGCTGCTTTTCATGTCCATATTTTTTTCCTTCTTTAGGAGATGAACTAGTAGAGGTTCTAGCTTTCCTTTGAAGACTAACATCAGTGTTCATGTCTTGATATCTGTCCAAACTCTCATGCTCGCCACAAGCTACATGTCTACAAAAATCTTGTTGCAACATAGGCTTCAAACAATGGAAATCAACTTGAAAACAAACTTGACATGTTTGTGGTTTAGAAATTGGAACAAAAGTTCTTTTTGAAGTTGTCTCAAATGCCTTCATGGCTGTATAGTTTTTGCCATAAGATTGAACATAGCCTAGACCAGATTTCTTAGGTCTTTTCTCAACCAAAATAGGATCAATCATGCCTTGTGCATGTTTTCCTAAACCCTTGCCTTCATAGCCCATTTTTAACATCAACTTGGACCCTATACCTCTAGTGTGCTTTTCAAATGAACCTACACATTTATCTGAAGAGGAAATTGAAGACAAATTAGAGTGATTTACCTCTGATTAAAGCATGTCCTTGGTTAAGTATGATGGAGTTGCATCTCCATCTCATGCATTCTTTGAAGAATTCCTTCTTTCTCTTCCTTCATAGCAACCAATTGTTCATGAAGTTTGGTGCTTTCTCTTCTATCTTCATACAGAATTTGCACCATATCCTTCAGGATGTAGAAGTCTTGCTTCATATCTTCATCAAAGAATCTTGTGAAGGAGGAGGATTTTGAAACCTCACTTGAAGAAGTTGTCATCTTATAAAAATGAACAAAATAAATTCAATCAACAATTCACAAAGCTTTCAAAAGCAATTGAAAAAGCTTCCAAACAATATGGTTGTAGAGTCAATCTCTTCTTCAAGCAGCTACTTTTGCAAACACCTCTTGTGCTTCAAGGATTTCCTTGAGGTCCTTTGGGTAAGGAGGATGCCTTCATCCTTCTTCCTTCTTTTCCTCTTCTGGACTTAGCTAACAGTATATTTCCCTTCACCTCTAGCAAACTCAAACTTGTAAGCAATAGTCAATTTGCAAACAGTAAAATTCTTTGCATTGTTAAACACATTTGAAGTCAACAAGCAACCTAGTGCTCTGTCGATCAAGAAACTTAATCTATGTCAATCAAGAAACCTAGTGCTCTAATACCACCTAATCTGAAAATGGGTGTATAACTTGAAATGTTTATGCGCAAGCACCTCCCACTCAGTTAAACAAATAAATGATCGTGCTTATACATGATTGTGTGGAATTTTATACTTGAAAACATGTGTATGTTTTTTAGTTGTTTAAGTTCTTTAAGAACATTTGTTTTTGCTGACATTAAGCATGTGCAACAACCATAAAGTGCAAAAAATAAGCATCAACAAATAACAACAAATTTAATAAAAGAGTTCACCTGAATATCGTGGGCTACGTCTCCTTGAGCCTTTGTCAACTGACTTGGCTCTTTGAGATTATGATGAATAATTTATTTTACAATTTAATAACTCAACTCCAATGGTTATAAGGTTGTACCATTGGGTTTATAATATCATCATACCCCTAGAATGGTTGTCATCTCTCTAAAGAAAGAACTAGGCTTCCCTTAGACTTGATCTTTGATGTCGGTGCCTTAAGCTTCCCTGAGATTCATTATGGCACTAACCCTTTAAGAAATCATTTTCTGTCCTTGAAACATCACATATTTTCTCTAGCATACATTAGACCTCGAAAATAGACTCATAATTTTCTCAAAATGAGCGTTGGCTCCCCAATCTAGGCCTCCATCCACTGTTGGCCTAAGGCTGCCCGAAACTTCCCTGTGGGTTCTCGACCTTCAAAAGTCTCCAAATGACTCTGAAAATCCCTTCAATGAATTCAAAATTTTTGAAATAGTAAGAATAGACTATTTATTTGCATAAATTGGCCTCTGGCTGCTCCAGTTACGCCTCCAACACTTGGTGGCACCTTTTGGCTTTGGGTTCCCTGAAAACTTCTCTGAAGCATCTTGGCCTTCAAAATTATTCAAAAGCTTCCTAAAATCCTTCCATTGGATTCATAAATTTCATTACCGTCATAAATTACTATTGTTTTGTTGAGAATGGATATTGGTTGCTCTGGATAGGCCTCATTCTCCTACTGGCACCTGGTGGCCCTAGTGACCCTTGGAACTTCTCTGAAGCATCTCAGCCTTCAGAAGTCCTCTACTAGCTCTGAAAACCACACCACTAGTTCCATAATATTTTAAACATCCAAAATTGACTATTGGATTGTTGAGAAAGACCTCTAGTTGCCCTGGCTAGGCCTCAAACTGCTGCTGGCCCATGGTGGCCCTTGTGGCCCCTAGAACTTCTCTGAAGCAAAAACTCGCTCAGAAGTCCTCTGATGGCTCTGAAACCCTCACCAATGAGTCTGGAATGTCTTATATAGTTGAAATTGACTATTCACACTCTTAGAATGGTCGAATCTAGCTCAATATAGAGCCTAAACAAATTTTGTCCAGTGACCCCTAAATCAGCTCCACCAAATCTGGAGCAACTGCAGTTAAACTTCCAAAAATAGGATTTCTGCCAGTAATGGCATGCTGGACCTAAACCTCTGCCAAGAAGACAGTTACAATAAATGTGATTTTTGGAGTGGTCACATGGCCGCAAACCCCACGGTCTCGTTGGCGGTTAGCGCAAACTGCGCTTAAATTGTGGTTGCATGTTGTTGAAACTCCAGTTTTAAAGACGGGTTAGGCTGATCGTTACTCAACTGTCGGCGCTTAAACTGTGAAATGTGACATGTCAACACATTGCATTGATTTCTTTATGCTGATGAGTAACGTCGGTAGTTAGGGGCTTAAGCCCTTAGCCCGGGGTCAGGGGCCGTAGGTGATGTGGGGAGGGGTTGGCCCCTCTGAACCCCCAACACGGATTTGTATACACAATAAATATTACCCAAACTCTTATACGATTAAGAACTGTTGTGTATCCCGAGCAGTATGGCGTGGGCACTCTATGCGTGAGGTCTCGGGGTCGACTCCTATCCCCGACCACGTGGTGGACTCCCATTGGCCAATCAAACCAATCAACCAATAATTCATGGACACTTGTCAGCCTCTAACTGGCTCGAAGGGAATATTCTGAGGAATATTCCTTGGAATATTATTTTGTTTGAATTTTCAAAACTTAGTCAAACCTGATCAAAGGTCGAAAATTGCAGTTATTGGAATTTTCAAATCGGGATAACTTCTTCATACGGTGTCGGTTTTTCAAACCATTCACAGCGCCGAAATCAGGAAGACGAGATCTATCTAGTTGCTTAGGTTTGGCACACTTTCGAACACTTTGAAATTTGAGCTATCACTTAGGTCCATGATCCAAATCTGATTAGTTGACCTAGAGACTCCCTTCCGGTACCTTGGAGCTTGCATGCCTCAGTGGCAAGTTCTTTACATTCGATGATAGGTCCTCGTCATTGGCCTTCGATCGAGTGATTTCCTGGGTGTTGGACTTGTTCGCATTCTGTGGATTGTACTAGTTGTAACTTGAGATCCATTTTCGTTATTGGTGGTTTATCTCACACATGTTAACAACTTTCATCATTCGCTGGTATTCAGGCAATTTTCTCGCATGTTCGACTTCAGCTCATTCATTCGCTTGCTTGAATTTTTACTTGTTCGAGTCAAGATGGAGCGCAAGACCCTAGGTTTTGTTTGATAAAATCCAGGCTGCGAGACATGTTTGGTTTATCATGACTATATGCATAACTCTTCTGATTGGATGGTTGCAACCATACCTGAGTATATTTGATGATCCTTCTTACTAGATGGTTGTGTCCATACCTCAAGATCTTATTATTTATATGTACTCTATTATGGATGGCTACGCCCATGCCACATATTCATGTATCAGAGATATTAGTTGCACTTGTTCTTGCAGGTTATCTGACGGCAGTGTTTGGTTTGGGAATGTTCTCATAAAGCATTTCACCCCTCCCTCTCTCTCGGGCCTCATGATTCATAGGGCATATGTTACACAATATTTTGTCATTGTCCCTATAATCCCTAGTATGGTCGCCAACTTGTTGTCTAGGTAAAACCCCTTTGTGGACAGAGGCGATCCCTCTAGCCTAGGGTGGGTCTAGCATGTTCCCTTGTTGCTAGACCCACCCTAAGTCTAGAGGGATCACCTCTGTCCACATAGGGGATTTATATGCATAACAATCTCCCATCTTCTTTCTAAAGACTACTGACACATGTATAACTAATTATCAGTATTTGAGGGAGTGATTGAAACAGCGGTGACATATGTAAAACTTCTTCCTTCTTCTCAGGGTGTTGTTATTAACAAGATTTTCTTTGCCCTTCGAGAGATGGACACATATAAGAATAATGATGTGCATTCAGTGGTTGCTCTTCATGCTATCTTGAGGTCGAGTAAGCATTGTGACAACTAGAAGATATGCCTGTAACTGTTGTGAATATGCCCTGTCACCTATTAATCTGTACTTTGCAAAACTTGATCGTACTTTTAGTCTTCTTCCCGCACTCATCTACAAGCCTCAATTTTGGAGGTAACACCGTCTACATACCTTTTTAGTTTCACAGATGGATTGTAGTGGAGCTGTGGTGGCGGGAGCGGGTAGGTGGTATCAAAGCAGAGGGAAAACCGATTTCGGGGGGGTAGAGGAGTGGTTGGCGGTATTGGAAAAAGGGGGTGCGAAGTAGCCAGGAGGTGATGTGTGGAGGGGATAGCAGTGATGGATACTGCTTATTTCATATCCCCCCTTTGTTAACGTTCGACGGCCGAGAGTGGGACCAAAAAGCATTGTGAGCCATCCGATGTGTGGGGGCGAGCAGAGATGGCGAATAAGGGGGACATCATTTAACGTGGTAAGGAGTTGGGACCCAACTTATATCCGAAATTGCAAGTCAAGCAGCTATGTTAAGAGGAATGGAGTGTAAAGATTTAGGATTCGAGGAGTGTGATGTGTGGTAGGAATGGAAGGTGACATGGCAGGGAAGGTGGAGTCGCCCGCACATCGCGAATCACAGGTTTTACATATGGGGAGTGGGAGGAAAGTGTTGAGATTTGCGAAGTGCGACTTGCGGTGGGTGGAGTATAGCAAAGGACAGTTATGGTGGGGCCAACTGCATCGCAAATTAAAATCGGGACCGGATAAGTTTTGCAATATGTTTAAGCTTTTAAAATTGTGAAATGTGATAAGTTATGTTTTGCGATATGCGATGAGGGTGGCAGCGGAATGGCATAGGGAAAATTAAAATCTATGCGATGCGATGAATATCGCACATCGACAATCGCAAGATTTAAAGGTTGGCTGCAATGTGATAAGTTAAGTTCTCCAATCTGCGAAATAGTATTTGCGATGCAATGCGAAGTGGGGAAAGGGTGAAGGTAAGTAATGTTAATCATGCCCGAATCATAATAAAATGGTTTATAACGTATTCAAGGCATATGAAGCGGTAAGTGAATGGGTCCCACCCTCATCGCAAATCGCATTTTGGAAGGTTTTGTAGGAGACGAAAATTGAAGGATTTTACGGTTTTGTCGATGCGAAAAGTGATATGAGTGTGCGGTAAGGAAATAAAAGGGAATTGCTTTAGGAATGTGAAATATAATGAATGCGGAGTGATATATATAAGTTTTGAAACTTAGGATAATATTAACATCCTAAGCAACATATAACCCTTTGGTAGTTTATTCATCGCACTTAATCAACAATAATTTCCTCTTTCAACTGAAATGAAAGGTAGATTGATTCCTTTGATGTTCTAGACAGTCAGGATTTCCCTTCTTTGTCCGGAAATAAATGACAGCCATGGAATATTATCTTCAATATAAAAGATCTAAAAATAATAATCAGTCACCTTGTGATACTATAGATTATAGGGTGCTAATAGAGGCTCCAGTTGGGCATGGTATCTCCCTCAGGAGGTGTCAAGAACACCATATATTAGTAGCCTAATCCATTGGGTTGATCCCAAATATACAACTTAATCTGCTACAACCTCTGTGGCTGAAAATCTTTACTCATCTGTTCTAAACCTCAGACAAGAATATGATCTATGTAGTGTAATCTGAAATGAAACTATAACTGAACTTATGCATTGCAAACTATCAAATGGAAATCACTGTTGCACCTTGAAAATCTGAATGCTGAAATCTGAACTATGCTGAGACTTAAAACTAAAAGAAATCTTAAACTACCTCTGAAAAGATGTTCAAAGTACTAATCAGCTTATTTGCACAACTACCTACATCTAGCCTGATAAAAAAATATCCTATCAAATAATAATCAGACTTCCAATGCAACCAATTAAGCAGATGAGTGCTTAACTGAAACTGACCTTCCATCTCCTCAGGTAAGAAAATGGGCTCAAAACATGGCAACTTAACTCTCTGACTGAATTCAATAGCTTTGTCAATCAAACTGGTGGATTCTTCCTTCACTGATGACTGTAATAAATTTCTTAAAGGATCTAGGTAAACATGTAACATGAGATCCCTCATATGATCGGTGATAATAAAACATACCTCCTCCCAGACTGTTCCCTTGCCTTTATGTTGGTTTTGACTGTCATCTAATAGTAAGGGAGACAATTGTTTTTCTTCTCTATCCATGATAATCAACTATTTTGTTTGTTCTTCCTCATTCCCTTTATCATTCATAAATTTGCAGGGAAACTGCAAATTATCAATAATCTCGGGCCAAGGGTCATTAGCTTATGGGTATTCCTTTGGAAAGCTTTCTTGGCTTTCATAAGGAAAGCTTGACTGGTGTTCAACCTCTAGATAAAACATTATTAGCTGAATATGCTCTTGTGAATCTGGGCCATCAAACTCTACTACTTTTTCTTCTAAATTACTAGACTGCTGAAGGTTTTCATTGTTAAACACTGCTAGATCTAGTTCAGGGAGTCGAAGTTCTTCTTTAACCATTTGTTGATTAGATTTTCCTTGTGCTGCTAGCGATATTTCTTGTGATGAAATTTCATGAAATTCTGGACAACGTATCTCATTCCTTTTTTCATGATGAGAAGACATTTTAGACAAAACTTCCACTTTCTGAAATGGTCTTTCTTCTAAAACTTTTAATATCTCATCATTCATAAACTGATCATCATCATAGTAATCCTCCAGATATTCAATAAAACTTTGAAAGTTATCACAACAGTCTTGAACTAGTGACAAAGAGGGATAATCTTCTTTATACTTGTCACAAAACAAAGCATGAAAACAATTTAGAGAACTTATACTTGTAGCTGGTAGATCTTCATACCAAATCCTAGCTTTCTCTTATAAACTAACCACAAACATTTTCATAAGATAGTCCTCTGGAAATTGGATTTTAATATTCGGACATGCATATCAAATCTTAACAAATGTATGGTAGCATCATCTCCTTTCTTATCTCTAAACACTAGAAGATATTTTAACCGACCAATGTTTGGCATGGGATTTGGAAAACCTGAGATCTTAGATTTGTCCAAAGGAGCATACCTACATTGTATTCTTGAATTCATCTTGTCAACCAATTAAAGAATGGAGTCACCATATGTTCACAAAAAATCTGGATTCTTCTACCAGTGGAGTCTTTATATCAACTGAACTTTGTGGAGTCGTTAGGTGGATGATTTCAACCTTCTTGTGTTTCGCTGTTTGTCCACCATCATCAACCAAATTTGAACTTGATAATTGTTACTGAGGAACACAAAACTCGTCCCCGGTATGGTCGCCACTATGCTATCGCTCCGTAATTCCGAGGCTGAAGACAAAATCCTGGAGGCAACATCAAAATCGCTTCAGGCCTAGGATCTAGCCCTCCTAGACCCAGAGAGGTATCTCTCTGTTAGATATAGCTTTGTTGATAGGGGCATTTTAGGCTAGCTATTAGTGCATATGGGTTTGGATTTTGAATTGGTTTGGTGGGAAGAGCAAGGGAAATCCATTGGGAAATGGAGTTAAAGAGGCTCGGGTGATTAAATGCAGAAATATCAAGCATGAGTGAAGTGGGGAAAGATAGGTGCACTACCATGGAGCTTTCAGACCTTTAAATGGATTATGAAAAGAAGAAATGTAAGGCTGGGTAGAGACTGAGGAGCAGTCAAGAATTCCTCGATCTATCCTAGGATGTAATGTTTAGGAGAAACCGAGGTGCAATTAAGAATTCCTTGATTTGGCATCAGTAGAAAACATAGACTATTGTAAACACGGCCAAAATAGGGTGCTCTAGATAACAAATCCTATTCTTCACACTTTATGTTTTACAATTATATTGCAAAAGTACAGGGAGAGAGAGACAATTGAAAAACACATAAAACAGGAGAATAATTCACCATTTCAAACACCACATGAACCCTGAACAGATGACCTTGTATTAATCTTCAAACAGTGACTTGAAATTCATTGAACAACATTACGGAATGGGATTGTTCCTCATTTCAGATCCCCCCCCCTAATACTTCGAACAATGAAGTATTTATGCTAATCCTACTAACCGATTACAATCAATATCGTAACTAACAATTACTTTCTTTGCCTACATAATAAAGAAGGGATAACATCATTTGACCGATGCAAATAAACCAGTTGGAGTTATTTGAGGACATCTGGAATTCGAGCATTATCTTGAACATATGGCGTTGCTTTGGTTCCCTTGAAACGCTCCATTTGATCAAATCTCCCATCTTCTTTCTAAAGACCAATGACACATGGATAACTAATTATCAGTCTTTGAGGGAGTGATTGCAATATGGGTGACATATGTAAAACTTCTTCCTTCTTCTCAGGGTGTTGTTATTAACAATATTTTCTTTTCCCTTTGAGAAATGGAAAACATATAAGAATAATGATGTGCATTTAGTGGTTTCTCCCCGTGCTATCTTGAGGTCGAGTAAGCGTTGTGATAGCTGGAAGATATGCCTGTAACGACCGTGAATATGCCCTGTCACCTATTGATATGTACTATGTAAAACTTTATCGTGATTTTAGTCTTCTGCCCGCACTCATCTACAAGCCTCAATGTCGGAGGTAACACCGTCTACATACCTCTTTAGTTTTACAAATGGACTGTAGTGGAGTTGCGGTGGCGGGAGCGGTTAGGTGTATCAGAGCGGAGGGAAAGACGATTTTGGGGAGGTAGAGGAGTGGTAGGAAATATTGGAGCAGGGGGTGCGAAGTAGCCAGGAGGTGACATGTGGAGGAGATGGTGGTAATGGATACCTCTTATTTCGGACCCCCCCTCCTTTGTTAAAGTTTGGCGGCCGAGGGGGGGCCAAAACAATTGTGATCCATCTGGTGTGTGGGGGCGAGTAGAGATGGCAGATAAGGTGGGCGTCATTTAATGTGGTAAGGAGGTGGGATCTGACTCATATCGCAAATCGCAGGTCAGGCAGCTGTGTTAAGGGGAATGGAGTGTAAAGCTTTAGGATTCAGGGAGTGCGATGTGTGGTGGGAATGGAAGGTGACATGGCGGGGAAGGTGGGGCCGCCCGCACATCGCGAATCACAGGTTTTACATATGGGGATCGGGAGGATGTTGAGATTTTTGAAGTGCGGCTTAAAGTGGGCAGAGTATAGCGGAGGACAGTTATGGTGGGGCCAACTGCATCAAAAATCGCAATTGGGACCGGATAAGTTTTGCAATATGGTTAAACATTTAAAGTTTTGAAATGCGATAAGTTATGTTTTGCGATATGCGATGAGGGTGGCAGTGGAATGGCACAGGGAAAATTAAAATCTGTGTGATGTGATGAATTTTGCACATCAGCGATCGCAAGATTTAAAGGGTGGCGACAATGCGATAAGTTAAGTTCCCCAATCTGCAAAATAGTATTTTTGATACGATGCAAAGCGGGGAAAGGGTGAAGGTAAGTAATGTTAATTGCGCCTGAATCATAATAAAGGGCCCTATAACGTATTCGAGGTGTATGAAGGGGTAATTGAATGGGTCCCACCCTCATCGCAAATCGCATTTCGGAAGGTTTTGTAGGAGACTACAATTGAAGGATTTTACGGTTTTGCTGATGCAAAAACTGATATGAGTGTGCGGTAAGGAAATAAAAGGGAATGGCTTTAGGAAGGTGAAATATAATGAATGCGGAGTAATGTATGTGGAGTGATATATATAAGTTTTTAAACTTAGGATAATATTAACATCCTAAGCAACATACAACCCTTTGAATAAACTTCTCCTTTGTTAATTTCTTCATCTCACTTAATTAGCAATACTTTCCTCTTTCAACTGAACTGAAAGGCAGATTGATTCCTTTGATGTTCTAGACAGTCAAGATTTCCCTTCTTTGTCCGGAAATAAATGATAGCCATGGAATATTATCTTCAATATACAAGATCTGAAAAGAATAATCAGTCACCTTGTGATATTATAGATTATATGGTACTAACAGAATGAATTCATTTTAAATGCATATTCAGACTCCTCTCTCTCAAGCCCTATACACAATGACAAATTAAGTATGCTCAATAGTTTACCTACCTGTACTCATCTTTTTCTTTGCAATTTAACCTTTGAAATCAACCTTAGTTCCCTGATTCTTATTCCTATACATCATCCCAATTACCAATCAAACTTACTCATTCAAAGTTTATATATATCTACCCTAAAATCTCATGGTACTCAACCATTCATTGAATATTTAAAGTGACATAGAGAGAGCCCTCTCTGGTCTAGGTAGGGCTAGCTACCTGGCCAAATGGTTGGTTTGTGGTTACCTTTCTTCAATCCTATTTTCAGCCTATGAAGTTGGGGAGAGTGATAACACCTTCCATCATCCCCAAGCTCAATATGCATTTGGAGATCTTTCTCCTCCAACTCACTGAAATACTCTCCACACCCTGTCATGTGGAACTGATCAGAAACTAAATTGGGGGCAAAATTTTGCTAAAAATTCAAAGTGCTCAAAATCGCTCCAAACTAGAATAACTGGTTAGATCTCATTTCCAGGAATCCGACGCACTTTGTTTCATCGAAAACCGACTCTGTATGAGAAAGTTCATTAGGGGAATTTTGAGGTCTCAAATGGGCCTCCTAAGAAAAATGTACAACCAGAATAAACTTTATAATAACCAATAAGATTCAAGATTATGATGTCAACCATGAGGGATGATTCACCATTTTTTAAGTAAAAGGGTGAAAATATTAAAAAATAATAAAATAATAAAACTACTTTTTCAACTCCTATTTTCAACTTATCTCCTAAAGTTTTTACTCAAATTTTGAGCGGGATTACTCGTTGGATGCAAAATTTAATTCCACATCCAAGGAGTACCCATGTTGCATACTTGTGATGAACCCTGCTACACGAAAAATTAGAAATACATGAAAAAGTGTGATTGCAATCATGTTTTTCATGTATTTTTTATTTTTCGTGTAGAAAGATCCATTGAAAGTATGCAACATGGGTACTCCTTGGATGAGGAATTAAATTTTGCAACCAACGAGTACTCCCGCTCGAAATTTGAGTAAAAACTTTGGGAAATAAGTTGAAAATAAGAGTTGAAAAAATATTTTTTTTCTTTTTTCCCTCTAAAATTTGATGATGCAATCAAATCTTATTTTATTATTTCTACTATTATTTTATAATTTCCTTAAGAGGCCCATTTTAGAAATCAAAATTCCCCTAATGAGAGCCTATTGTCCGATTTGCCAAACATACAAATTTTCAAAAAGAAAAAGGTCAAACAGGGTCAAAGTTTTGGTTATCCTCCGGCCAATGGTGTGCTGAAAAGTGTTGAATTGTAATTGGCCCAATTTTCTGGTTCCTTGGCGCAATTGGATTTGGTTTTGAATGAACCAATGGGATATTGACACATGACTAGCCTGGAGGCCGCCACATGCCCCTCCCAAAGGCCGAAGTTTGATTATGTTCAAGGTCCAATTGCATTTTATATGGTGGGAAAAATTGTTATACAGTGGACGGGCGGAGGTCAGGTTTGATCCCGCAACCTCCCCCACACAAACTCAATGCGCTATTGGCTCTCCTACACATCGGGTCTTAACATAGTATGCCAACTGCATACATTTGAAGTTAACTTTGGATTTCAGTGGGGGTAAGTGGGGCCAACCCCATAAGGCCAACCCCTTACCATGGGACCACCACCCATGATCGTGGCAGAGGCCAATGCAAAAGCGCGAAACTAAAACTATTAAACCCGCTTAATTAAGCTTAACCCTCCACTTAAATGTGCTAATCCTTTTTTTAAAACGGATTTGGTTAAGAGCGTGCGGTTAGCGCTAAGTGCACATTAATTAGAGCTTAATCTCAGTTTAAACTGCACTTATCCGAAATTCAAACCAACGCTTAACTTGGCGGCTAGTTGGTGGAGTTCGCTAATTTCGGAGGACCTCCAGTTTTGTTGGAGTTAACTAGATTTGCTCCAGTTTTGGAGGAGCTTTTTTAGGAAAAATTGAAGAAGCCATAACTTTGGCATATTTCGACCAAATTAAGCTAAGGAAGAGTCAATCCTAGATGATTTGGATGCTCTGAACATGATGGTGCGGGTTGCAAAGGCAAAGGAGAAATTTTGTAACTGATTTTTCCACTTTGAATATTAAATATGCCCAGGGTCACCAACAGAGGAGACCATGTCTAGATCACCTAAAGACTATTTGAAGATCCAGAAGAGGCTACCTAGGGTTTTTTCGGTCTTATGAATCCAATGGAGCAAGTTGAAAAGCCATTGGATCACTGTAGGTGCATGTAATCATAGAATTGACCATTAATCCAAAAAGGGCTAAGCCATTGAAGCGGGTCCATGGAGATGTAGCTTAGGAGGGGAGAACTTCGTTATCAACTCTGTGTTATGTGATTGTTGTGTATTGTATTCTCTACAATTTACTTGTTGTTATGTGTTTTTAAAAGATAATTTACCCCATGAAATACTCATAAAGGACACATAAATTTGACAGATAAACCCTCTCATGAAATTGCTAATTGAGACGATCCTTAAGCACACATTTTACTTAATACTGATGAGGAAGCTAACACAACAAAACTAGTGTTCCCATATTCAAATCAAGTTGGTATCAGAGCACAGTTTAATTCATTTTATCCCTAAGATGGTTTTCCAAGGTTAGCTAGAGAATTAGCTATTGGTTTTATATTTGTGCAAGGAGAATTTAACTGTGCAAGTTTATGTGTATCTCTCGAAGAGAAGGTCAAGATTGAGGAATTAGCTCTCAAATCACAACAAAGAATATTTTTATGCATTTCAAGTGTGATGGAAGCTTCATCAAACATTGTTTCTAATCAATCTTCCTTAGCAAGACTCTTTGATAAAGAGATGTTGCAGAAGCTCTACATCATGAGAGATATGGTGCAAGAGATATATGAAGATAAGGAGAGCACCATACTTCAAGAGCAGTTGATTTCCATGAAGGAGGAGAAGCAAGAGCTTCTTGAAAAGATGCACGAGATGGAGACTTAGCTCCATATTGCAAATGAAACCCTAGCGAAGTATGTGTGTGAAAATGAGGTATGAAATTCAAGTTTATCTTCAATTTCCTCACAAGATGAACGTTTTGGTGCTTTTGAAAGACACACTAAAGGCATAGTGTCCAAATTATTGATGAAGATGGGCTATGAAGGTAAAGGATTTGGGAAACATGCACAAGGCATAGTTGAGCCAATTGTTGTTGAGGAAAGGCTTAGGAATTTGGGCCTTGGTTATGGACAATATGATGGAGAATGATCCAAATCCAAGGAGGCACATGAAAATGTTCCAAGAAGGACTTTCATTACATGTTCATTACCTCAAGCTTTTGAAGTTTGTGTTCATGAGGAATGAAAATGTTTTATACCCACTTTGCAAGAAGATGCTCATAAGCATGCAACTATTGTAAATGGCAAACAAGAGGATGTTGAAAGCTCTAAAGTAATTGAAGCCATTTTTGGTATTCTGAAGAGAGCCACTACCTCATAAAATTCACCTCCTCAAGAAGGCGACAAAGGTTAAAGTGCAAGGTATAAATCTGCCTTTAATCAAGTTTCTTTTGATTATGATAAACACGGAAAAAAATCACATAAGATTTGGATAAAGTTTACATGTTCCTTTTGTGGTTTGAATAACCATACTATTTCGAGGTGTTGGAAGAAGATAGCCAATACACATGAAAATTTAAAAACAAAGGAGAAAAAAATACAAAGGTCCAATGGACGATGAAAACCATGTTGAAAATAATATGCAATTATTTTGCACTCATTTCCATAAGCAATATCATCTTGTAGACAAGTGTTGGACTTTGTATCCAACAAGTCATTGACGACAATTGAAGAAGGTGGAGAGAGATTTTGGAAAGAATGGAAAAGAGGATTCCATAATTGATGTGGGTCAGGATGATTCACATGATGAAGTGAAGCTGAAAGAAACACCATTGAAGTGGTTTGGAAATAGATGGTTAGATTTCTTAACCAATTAAGGTCTTGCATTTCTTTTGATGACTGATGCAAATTTGGTCTTATTGAAGCATTTCTTTGCCAATTGAATGCATTTCTTTTCTCTTGAAATTATGTTGCATGTTGCATGAAGCAAGATGTTGGAAAATGAGAGTTATGTTGACTCACTTAGATGCAGCAAAGATGGAAATTTGTAGTTGCAAGTTGCATGTGAATGCAATTCTTTTTCTTTAGAATGCATGTTTCATGTTTATGCTAGGAAGGTGTTTTAAAGTGGAGTATATTGACCAAATTAGCTGCAAAAATACCAAAGGTCGAATTGGGTCTAAAATTTGGTCATTTCAGCTCTTTAAGTACTTGTACATACCAATGGGATTTTGGTACTTGTGATTGTACTTGTGATAGAGTTGATAATTGTATACATGCATGAGAGTTTGTGTGTGTGAACAATGGAATTTTTTATTGTTTCATTGTTCTTGAACATGCATGAGTGATTGAATTGTGTTGGTTGATTGCTTTGTTTATCATGTATGTTTGTCAAATTGAGAGTGTTAATCATTTTCACATGCATGAGCGTCAACTTACGGTTGGTTGATTGTGTGTTACATGCATGTCATATCGTCTTGGAAGAGTTGATTTTGTCTCCAAAGATGAAAGGGATATGTTAACGAATTGTCTCATGAGATGTGAACTTCTTGTTGTTTTGAGAAAGAATCATCAAGCTGTTGTATATGCTTTTGTTTGATTTGAGAGTCAATTTTTTGAAGAGGCATGTTTTGTCGACTTGCATTTGGTCGATGGATTTGTACACCAAGATGTAAGAGTACATGGAGATGTTCACAAGATGTGACATTTTTTGCTTTGAAGGAGAAAAATGAAGAGGTCATCAAGTTATGTTTCTTGCATGATGTGTTTTTCAAGTTAATGGTTTTTCTTGTGACAAGATGTCTCGAGATTTTGGAAGGTCCACTCTTGAGCGAGAGGCTCATGATTAGCCTTCATTCTCAAATCATGGCATGAGCATCATGTTAATACTGGAGGATGATGGAATCAAGAAGCAGAAAGAGGGGAAAAATGACAATTTTTTTGCTGCTAAAATAGTAGCCATTATAGACCATTTGATGTGTTGACGCCAAGAAGAAAAAGAGATGGAAAACGCATTCTTTCAGATGTGGAATTTGGAACCGTGGAGGTAAAAATAATGATAATTTATTTTCTTGTGATTACTGATATTGGAACTCATTGTTGTAGTTCACTTAGATGGGCTTAACTTGGAAAAGTGGTTTCCAAAGAGAAGCTTGCATCGAATGCATGTGTGTGCAAAAGAGGAACAAGATTATCAGTGGGAAGGCCATCAGTCAGCTTTCCAAGCACAGAGGGATCGCTTTGGTGCATCAAGGTGTTTAATCAGTCAGCAAGCAGGTCAGAATCGCTCCAAACTAGAATGACTGGATAGGTCTCGTCATCAGGAATCTGGCGCACTTTGTTTCATCAAAAACTGACTCCCTATGAGAAAGTTATAACCTGCTGTCTACTTTGCCAAATAAGCGAATATTTAAAAAAAGGGTCAAACAGGGTCAAAATTTTGGTTTTCCTTCAACCAATGGTGTGCTGACAAGTGTCGAATTGTGATTGGCCCGAATGTCTAGTTCTTTGGCACAATTTGATTTGGTTTTGAATGAACCAATGGGATGTTGACACGTGGCTAGCCTGGAGGCCGCCACGTGCCCCTCCCAAAGGTCGAAGTTTGAATATGTTCATGGTAGAATTGCATTTTATATGTTGGAAAAAATTGTTATACAGTGGATGGGCGGAGGTTGGGCTCGACCCCGCGACCTCCTCCACACAAACTCAACGCGTTACTGGCTCTCCTACACATCAAGTCTTAACATATTATGCCAACTGCATACATTTGAAGTTAACTTTGGATTCAGGCAGGGGTAAGCGGGGCCAGACCCTTACCATGGGAACACCACCCGTGACCGTGGCGGAGGCCAATGCAAAAGCGTAGAATTAAAACTGTTAAACCCACTTAATTAATATTAACCATCCACTTAAATGCGCTCATCCCTTTTTTTAAAACAGATTTGGTTAAGAGTGCATGGTTAGCACTAAGTGTGCATTAATTAGCACTTAGTCTCAGTTTAAACTGTACTTATCTGAAATTAAACTAGCGCTTAACTTCGCAGCTAGTTTTGCGGAGTTCTCTAATTTCGGAGGACCTCTAGTTTTGTTGGGGTTAACTGGAGTTGTTCCAGTTTTGGAGGAGCTTTTCTAGTAAAAATTGAAGAAGCCATAACTTTGGCATATTTTGACCAAATTAGGCTAAGGAAGAGTCAATCCTAGATGATTTGGATGCCCTGAACATGATAGTTCATGTTGCAGAGGCAGAGGAGAACTTATGTAAGTGATTTTTCCACTTTTAAGATTAAAGATGCCCAGGCCACCAGGAGAGGAGGCCATGTCTAGATCACCTGAAGACCATTTGCAGAGCCAAAAGAGGCTACCTAGAGGACTTGGGGTCTTCTAAATCCAATGGAGAAGGTTTCAAATACATTGGAGCACTGTAGGTGCATGTAATCAGATAATTGACCATTAATCCAAAAAGGGCCAAGCCATTGAAGCAGGTCCATGGAAATTTAGCCCATTAGGGGTGAAATTCGTTATCAGCTCTGTGTTACATGCTTTTTGTGTATTGTATTCTCTGTAATTTAATTGTTGTTATGTGTTTTTAAAATATAATTTACCTCATGAAATACTCATAAAATAGACATAAACTTGACACATAAACCCTCTCATGAACTTTCTCATTGAGACGATTCTTAAGCACACATTTTACTTAATACTAATGAGGAAGATAGCACAACAAAACTAGTTTTTCCATATTGAGATCAGGAATGAGGCACCTAATGTTGTGAAACCAGTTCCAAAAATAGAAGAAAAGAGATATCAACACCTTAGAAATAAGCCACTTCGAGGGGGAAACCTCCAATACATTACATGAATGAAAAATTCTTGGATGATACAAATGATAGAACCTCCTTTCTATATATAGGAGTCCATGGGGCCACAATGTAATCCTAGTGGGGCCACAATGTAATCCTAGCCAACCTAACAATAACAATGTAAGGGCACAATAATAAAAATATGGGGCTTACAGGGGTACAACAATAACAATAAGGGGGGCTACACTAACATAATAAGGGACTACACTATTAATACAGGGACTTAACATGCCCCTCTCCTTCAAACAAGTGTTGTCCTCAACGCTTGATTATTTCTTGATGCTTCTCTATAAAAATCTCATCCTTCCATGTGGAATCTTCTATAGGAAGGTTCTTCCACTTGCTGAGATACTCTAAAATTGATCGTACTTGTCGAGTTCTTATTTATGTGACTTCTTCAGAACATATTTCGATGTGATGTTGATCTTCCTGTTGTTTCATTAGATTCTGCACCAAAGTTAGGTTATCCCTTGAGAGATGGAGAACTTGTTGTTGATGCTCAATATGATCTTCCACTAATTTATAATTCATATTAGCTATTATTTGATCCTTTAAACCATCCAACTTAGCCTCCATTTTTGCTTTTAAACCATCTATTTCATCTTCGGTTTCTCTTCATAAGATCGAAATTTGTTGCACTTGGTACTGTAATTTTGATATCTCATACTGCAATTCTTCCTCTTCATGCATCATAGTATAGCTTTTTGAGGGCTTAATGGGTATGGAATTATTTTTAGGAGGCATTATAGAACCCAATACTGATAAAAATTCAAAAATATGCCCTTGGAATAACTTCTAACTGCTTTTTCAAACAAACGCTACGCAATTTTAAAAACCAAATACACACCTTTTTCTTGCTTTTGAGGAGCTCAATATTGAAACTGAATTATCTATATTATTCCGGATCTTCAATATCTAAAATTTGGCACTGAGGTAGCTCTCTGAATTCTCTTTCGAATGCCACAGGTTTGACCTGATTTGGATTCTTGAAGACAAAGTTGTGCCCAATCTCCTATGATGACCTAATTATGGACTAGTTCAGTAGAGTGAACTTGTACGACTTGCCACATGTCATTGTTTCCTCCTTTGGCTCTGAAATTGATAGACAGGAAACTATAGTCTGTGTACTTCAAGCCACTTTTTACATAATTCCAATCCGACGCTTAGAGAGAGAGTTATGAATATTTTCCCACGATCACCTTTTTGAGATGAAATTTGGGAGCTTGAAAAAGACCTAACTTCCATAGATCATATCTCCACACATATTGCAAACCAGGATCTGAAATTTTGCGATGATGTTCCTCAGGATTTCAGCTTCGTGCTTTAACAATTTCAGCTTTTGAACCTTCGTAGAAAAAACGTTATAGTGAAAATTTTGCGATGACCTTTTTAAGTGAAATTCAGGAACCTGCTAAAAGCCCTAACTTCCACAGATAATATCTCCGAAAATAGTGTGAACTGAGATCTGAAATTTTTCAAAGATGTTCCTCAAGATTTCGGCTTCACACTCTAAAAATTTCAGCTTCTGAACCTTCGTAGAAAACAAGTTATAGCGCAAATGCCACGATGACCTGTTTGGAGCAGCGAAACCCTAGAATCCAAAGCTCTGATACCAAATGTTGTGAAACCAGCTACAAAAATAGAAGAAAAGAGATATCAACGCTTTAGAAATAAGCCACTTTGAGGGGGCAACCTCCAATACATTACATGAACGAACAATTCTTGGATGATACAAATGACAGAACCTCCTTTCTATATATAGGAGTACATGGAGCCACAATGTAATCCTAGCCGACCTAACAATAATAATGTAAGGGCACAATAATAACAATATGGGTGTTACAGGGGTACAACAATAACAATAAGGGGGGCTACACTAACGTAATAAGGTACTACACTATTAATATAGGGACTTAACACCTGAGTCCAGGTACCACACACTCCCTATAATTGTGTTGGCCATGCATGCGATAAGGGTGAAGTCTAGCTTGAACTGTGAATCCAATGCTTCACCTGCTACTCCTCTTGAGTTATTCTTGTTGGAGTTTTTTTGTGGACACTTTGTAGCATAGTGCTCGAATTCATGACAACTGAAGCATTTTATTTTGGACAAGTCTTTCTTATTGCCCCCTTGGCTGGATTTTGGTTTGGTTTGAAATTTCTTCCCTTTTCCATTCTTTCCCTTTCTAACCAATGCAAAATTTTCTTCATCCTCTCCCTTGGATGAAATTCCATATCTGGTATTTTGTCAGGTCTCTTCTTGTACCAAATCATACCACAAGCGTTCCCAATTTGGTAATTTATCCCTCTCGTTCATCGAGTCCTTGTAGCTATGCTAGCTTTTGGGAAGGCCTAAAAGAGCTAGGCTCACCAAGTCATCTTCTGCAACATTCACACCAACCTGTCCAAGCTCATCCCGAACTTGTGTAAATCTAGTGAGATACTGCGGAATAGTATCGTTCTTCTGCATCTTGATGTTTCAAAGTTTGTGTTTTAGGGTCTGTTTTCTATGGTCAATGTTATTCTTGAACAACTTTTTCAATGCCTTCCACATTGTGAAAGGATTTTCTTTCCCATGGCGACTTGAGACAATTTGGTCTCACACTCCCTCCAAGATTATTCTCCTCGCCTTGGCTACATCTTTTTTCCTTGGGCTAGATTCTTAGCATCATATTCTGACATTTTTGCAACATCATGCTTGAATATTCTAGCAAGCCATTGTCATCATGCACCACTTCCATGCGATCTTTCCATGCAATGAAATTCGAGTTGCTTTCCAAGGCATAGTCTAATCTCACTCCATTGAAGATCATTCTTCCAATACTAAATAGATCTTACTACACTAAAGCTGCAAATTCGAACCTCCTAAGGAACAACCTCCAAATTCTTGTTCTAATGTGAATCCTGCTCAGATACCATGTAGAAACTTTGGTGATAGAATTGCAATTGTTCAAGATATTTTAATCTAAATCAAGAGACACAATTCTACTCTTCTGCTCTATAGAAATTAATTCACAATTTAGAACAACATTCGCAAATATGCAATAAGAAAAACCACACATGCCCAATATTTTTTCTTGGGGAACCCAACTAGGAAAAACCCCTTAAGCCTATTTGCATTAATAAGATGAATAGATATGTATTACAATTGTTAGCTCTTTCTGAGCTCAACATGCAAGTGAATAACCTATCTCTCTGCTCAGTGAGAAGCTCTGACCCAAACTTAGTCAATTTCTTCCTCTCCTTGAGCACCTATTTCCTTGCACAAATCCTGAAGAATTAGCCCTTATTTTTTAGGAATTTTCCTCCAATTGATTGCACAATTCCAAGGATTGATAATATAACTACATACAACACCTGTACACTCAAACTAGTTTACAACTGCTTGTTACAATGCCTTGGAAACTCCACCACAGCTAAGGAACTCAAATTTTCTACATGCACTAGTTATTTTAGGCTGATTGACCAGTTAATTGGATGATCACCAAGTTAGACTTTTGTCCCATTGCACAACTGATCATGTGCTCAAAAATAAAATTTCTCATACTGGCTCTAAACCTAAACGAACGTGTAGTGCTCGTCGTTTTGAATCTGACACAATTCGATTCGCGCAAAATGGACTCCGTATGCTCCCAGAAATGAGTTATGTTCCCTTTGCTAAACATGCAAAAAAATGATGACAAGGAGGCCAATGAGTGGTCTGTACTACTGACGTGGCATGTTGTCTGGGCAGGGTAAAATTCGGTCAATTTCCTCTGGCTAACGAGAGACTGTCAAGTTATTTGGGAATTTACCATTGGTTGAAAGTAATCCAATTTGGAGGAGACACGTGGCTTGGCCTGGGGCCTCCATGTGCACCCTCCACGATGGTATAAAATTTTGTTTGAAGACCGGAAGGGCCGGCAGGGGTCGAGCACGGGACCTCTGCCCCGCCAAGGCCACACGCCACCACTACGCCATACCATAGTTCTTAACCTATCTACGTTTCCATATGTATTTGAATTGTAAACGATGTATCAGCAGGGGAAAGTGGGGGCGAGCCCCCAGCACATGACCACGAATCCAAAACCTTGGCAGAGAATCGGCAGAGCCTATCCTTAAGCATGGAGTTCACACTTAATTTGAGATTTGTTAACACTAATCTGGATTATCCACTAAGCGTGATTTTAAAGGTCAAACATGCTTAATTAGCGTTAACTGTGCTTAATTAAGTTAATGTGGATTAGTTTGGCGGTCCGCCAAATCCGGCGAAACTGCCACTTTTAGCGCCAACTAGCCTGATTTAGCTTCAGTTAACTAGATTTAGGCCTGAAATTATGAACAAACTATTAGAGGTCATAACTTTTGGAGTTTTTGACCAAATCAGGAGCAGAAAGAGGCTAGATGACCAATTTTGGGCATTCTGAACTCATTGGTGTAGGTTTCAAGAGCAGAAAAACATTGTAAATACATCATTTTTTAAATTTTAGCATAATATAGAGGCCCAAGACAAGGAAGTTGGACCAAGGAGATGTAGCCCAGGAGGGGTTAACTCCTTCATCAAATCCCTGTGTTGATGTGTTGTATGGTGATGTACTGTACTTTTTTTTTTGTCTTTCTTTCATGTTAAATTATTCATAAAATTAACATGAAAAACACTCATGAGACTCAATAACTTGCAAGAGGAGTTGAACCCTTAAGCACATATAAAACATTTGTTTAAAACATCTGAAACGGGAATTAGCACAACAATACTAACATACCTCATTCAGATCAACAATTGACCTTCTACTAGTTCTATTAACAGTTAGAACTAGTTTAATTAAACACGAGTGGATATAACTGAACTAGATTACTAAAATTTAGAAATCACGCATTCTTAACTGAACTCCAAGTCATCTAACTTGAATTTACTAAGTGGACTGAGTAACAAGAGCGATGTCACACAAGTTAACTGCCTCCAAGTTGTCTACTGATGTGGAAATTCGAAGTTTCTCAATTTGACTAAGGCAAAGTCAAATTGAGACTTTATTGTTTCACTTTTCAACATTAGCATACAATAGGTCCAGAGATTTGCCAGTAGCATAGGATAAGAGTGAGAAGCCAACATAAGCTCCTAGAGTTGAGTAGCAGGATCAGGGACAATAAAGCACAAGTACAGTAACAAGTCTGGGCACTAGCTCAAGTTCAAGTGTTCCTGAGAGTTTGCAGAGCATGGAGCAACAGATCCAATAGATAATGTATATGCATGAGGAGGATATAGAGGTGGATATTCCTAATTCCATTGTTGGGAGGAAGAACTGAGAGGTTCAATAGACAGTCAAGGATGCTCAAAAGTTTGTGGAGGCTCCATCAAAAGTATGCAACATGGGTACTCCTTGGATTATGAATTAAATTTTGTATCCAATGAGTGCTCACACTTAAAATTTGAATAAAATTGTGGAGAGATAAGTTGAAAAGTAATTTTTTTATTCTTATTTTTTATTTTATTTTTTTACATTTTTACTCCAAAAGTGGTCAATCACCCCCCATGTTTGACATGATCATCTTGAATCCTATTTGTTCTTATAAAGTTGATTTTGGTTGTACATTTTTGTTTTGAAACCCATTTTTCACCTCAAAATTTGTCTAATGTTTGGTTTCCAGGCCGTTTGATTGGATGTGACAAAATGACATGTAACAATAATGAATCATTTCATCAATGTATAACCAATATGAAATCACACATGCACACATAATTGGAGTATTAATTATCCATTACAATGAGAAGAGGAATGCAAGGGAATATATGCCAAAAGTGAGGAGCTTCTCATTAATGATGTTGATGTTAGTTTGTGTAGCTTAGACATGTGTTCTAGTCTTATATTATATTTATGAGGCTAAGGAACACATTTTCTCCAATACCCAGAAACATTTTCTTAGGAAAAGACCTTGATTAGAATTAATTAGCCAGTTTATTAATTTTCCAAAGTCTAACTTAGGGAAATGGCTTAATTAATCAGTATTCGATTCTCCTCTAGATACTTCTATTAAAATCAGTTGAATGGGTCAAGATTATCTTATTCATCTATTGATATTAGATTATGGCCATTGATTCATCAACAAGAGTTTATAAGAGGAAATCAATGGGCGCAGAGACAACATATGGGATTCAATAGATCGAGTTCAACATTATTTGGAGATAGGATTTATAGAGAATTTTATCATAGAGATTTCTAGAGAAATTTGGAGATCGATTTTCCTGCAGAGAGAGCTTGATTTCTAGTCGTGTGAATTTCTCTAGAAAGGGGTGCGAATTTCTCGATGAGGATGAGTTGCAAGAGCAAGTATCGTATTGCACAAGAGATCAATTTGCACAAAAAGATCAACTTTTCTTGTAGAGGTTGAAATCCAAAGGGAGGCCAAATAGTTTTCTCAGGAGTACGATTTTACCAGAGCCAAGGCCATACGTGTGAGTATATCAGGAGCCAGAAGGAGGTCAAATTGCTCAAAGGAGTCTGAATTGCTTCTAGGATGGTAGATCGACTTGCAAAAGTAGTAGAAATAATTTTCCAAATATTTTCTAGTGATAGGAAAGCAGATTGTAATTTTTCCATCATAGATTTTGCTGAAGAGTAATAAAATAACTCATCTACAGAACTGATTTTCCCCACACTGAGGATTTTCTAGAGACATTTGTCCAGAAATATTGGTGTCCATTATTTGTGTGTGTGTGTGTAATAGTTTTCTCAGTTCCCGTGAAGATTTATTTTTGGTGATGTTGCAGTAGTGTGTGTTTATTTCATTATTTTCCTTAATATAATTGTGGAAGACAAATAATCTAAATTGATTGGAGAATACTAACCAGCGAACTACTACAACAATTAAAATTTCACATGATATTAGAGTTGATATGAAGGCTGAATGCTGATATGCGTAGGCACAAGAAGAGAAATTTTGATGTTTTCAACCCAATTTATATTTTTTTTTAGTTTATTTTGGTTTCACTATATTTTTTAGATTTTCGGAAATGGCCACAGCAGGTTTGAGAAATCAGGACAGATTGTATGGATCCTCCAACTATGGTGTTTGGAAAGCTAAGATGTCATTCCTATTGGACAAGTATGGACTAAAGGAGTATGCAAAGAATGTTATTGTTGTGCCAACATATCCACAATAGTTGGCCACCTACAGAAAGGAGAATGCCAGAGCAGATAGGATTATCCTTGATGGAGTCAAGGACCATATTTTTATGTGTATCACAAAGGACATGATGATGTAGATGTGGGATGTGTTTGCCAATTTGTGCTAGAATCCTATAGAGAATAGGAATTTGATTCTTCTAGAGAAGTTGAGGACCATCAAGATGCAGAAGGGTGAATACATAGTATCCTTCCTCACCAGAGTTCAACTTGCTATAGATGAATTGGTTGCAATAGGAGATAAGCCAAGCAATGATGAGTTGGTGTGAATAACATTGAATGTGTTTTCTAAGGAGCGTAACATGTTCATCCAAGTGATTAATTACCGAGATACACTTCTAGGATGGGATTTCCTATGGATTGATTTCAATTAGGAGGAGTTCAGGATCAACTTGGTTAATGGAAGTAGCAACAACAATGACAAAACGTTGAAGGTTGAGAAGGAGCAGGAGAATGTAGCCCTAGCAAGAAAATGGGAGGTGAATAAGGGATCCAACAAGGGATCAGGATCAAAATGAGAGAAGAACAAAAAGAAGGACCTTTCGAAGTTCAAGTGATATGGTTGTCACAAGTTTGGCCACTATGTCAGCGATTGTCCACAAAGGAAGAAGAAGGGTAAGAAGAAAACACCAACTTCAACTAGTGTAGATGAGCTCTCTAGTAGGATGGAACAAGAATTCACATTTATCGCTTGTCTATCTAGCTCAACTTCACACGATATTTGGTATATAGACAGTGGAGTGTCTTTCCACGTGATAGGAAGTTATATAATACTTCTCCGGCTATAAGGAAGAGGATATCAAATTCTAGATTCATATGGGGAACAAGTTTCAAGTGCAACCTAGTTGTTAGAGGGATGTTCTATTTTAGAGGGATAATAGCAAGTCGATTATAATTCATTACGTGTTGCATGTGCTAGGTTTGGGGATGAATTTGATCTTCGTATCCATCCTCCAGGATAAAGGATATTATGTTATCTTTAGAGGGGTGTAGGTGTTGTTGAAGCATAAGGATTGGAGATCACCTATAATAGTTGGAGCTAGGAGAGGTCGGTTGTAGAGGTTTCAGATGGACACTCCAAAGGAATTGGTTAGCAACAACAATAAGAGGGATTAGGGGGACTATGGCATAGGAGGATGGGGCATATTCAAAATCGAGAACCTATACTGCTTCATGAGACGGTGACAATTGTTCTAGAGGTGTGCATATAGCACGATGACTTTTGTATAGGATGTGTGTTGGGGAAATTTGTGAAAGAATCAATTCCAAGGAGTGACATCAAATCATAGGGGATACTTGACTTAGTGCATTCAGATATATGTGGGCTGATGTCAACGAAATATCTTAGGGGATACGAGTATTTTGTGAATTTTATCGATGATTTCTCTAGGAAGACCTGGATCTATTTCTTGAAGATCAAAGATGAGATCTTCAATTAGTTTCGAGAGTTTAAGGCTCTAGTAGAGAATATGACAGGTAAATGGATCCATAATCTTTGGTCAGACAATGGAGGTGAGTAAACCAACAAATAATTCCAGGAATTTTGTACCAAGGTAGGAATCAGGAGAGAGTGGATAATTCCTTACAACCTGTAACAAAATGGGGTTGCTGAGAGGAAGAACTGCTATATTTAGGAGGTAATGAGAGTGATGTTGTATGACTAGGATCTCCCACACTATTTAAGGGAAAATCCATGCAGTACACCAATCTATATACATAACAAGGTCCCACATAGAGCGATTTACAAAGAACCTAGAAAGAGTTTTGGGAAATTCCACCCGGATTGTGTTTTATCAAAATAATTAATTATTTTTAATGGGAACCTATTTTTAAACTTAGGGAATTAAAATAATTAAAGGGTATTAATAAAACAGGGTGTGAATTTTCTAGAAAAAAGATGAGGATCAAGTCAAATTAATATTAGCAGTTGATTAGAAATTTAGTCTCGGTCGTTGAAGAAATAAAGAGAAGATTATAAGAAGAACTTGATGGGAATTTGGAAAAACACATCGAGAGAGTCTATAGATCTAATTTCTCAAGTGAGCAACGCAAAGCAGTCGGAGAATTGATCGATTTGATTCTTGCATAGAGGGGCAGATATAAATTTTTGGTTCGATTTATTGTTGATCTGGAGAGTGCAAGGCAGAGAGGGCAGAGAGTAGTCTGGAGAGGCAACGCAATGGCAGCGCAGAGCTTCAGAGGCAGTATGTATTTCTGTTGGGGAACAATCAAGATCCAGTACTGGAGCTAGGGTGTGAGACCGGAAGTCTAGAGGGCTGAAGTTTCCAGCTAGTAGAGAGATTAAAGGAGGTGCAACGTAATCCCGGATGCAATCATTAGAGGAATTTTGAGGTCTAAAATGGGCCTCCTAAGGAAATTATAAAATAATAATGGAAATAATAAAATAATATTAGATTACATCATCAAATTTTAGAGGGAAAAAAGAAAAAACTACTTTTTCAACTCGTATTTTAAACTTATATCCCTACGGGTTTACTCAAATTTTGAGCAAGAACACTCGTTAGATACATAATTTGATTCCTCATCCAATGAGTGCCTATGTTGCATACTTTCAATGGACCCTGCTACACGAAATATGAAAAATCATAAAAAACGTGATTGGTATCACGTTTTTTCATATATTTCTCATTTTTCACATAGCAAGGTCCATCGAAAGTATGTAACATGGGTATTCCTTGGATGAGGAATTAAATTTTACATCCAATGAGTACTCCCTCTCGAAATTTGAGTAAATCCTTAGAGAGATAAGTTGAAAATACGTGTTGAAAAAATAGTTTTATTGTTTTATTATTTTTTAATCTTTTTACTTTTTACTCCAAAAATGGTGAATCAACTCCCATTGTTGACATCATCATATTGAATCCTATTGGTTCTTATAAAGTTTATTTTGGTTGTACATTTTTCTTAGGAGTCCCATTTTAGACCTCAAAATTCCCCTAATGGATGCAATAACTACGTAGGAGTGATTAGTACTACGGAGAGACTGCGCAGAGATAGCATAGAGGCTCATCTCCAGTGCAAAGCAGTGCCAAATATTCTAGTGATGGGGTGAGATCATCTCACCAACTTTTGTTCATTTATATCTTTGTATATGATTTCCAGTCAAGGCATCTGAAGAATTGTACTCATAAATTATTGCTTAATAATATCAAACCCTCATCTGTTGCACTAGTTTTCTCGCATTAGGTTTTTCTAGGGACTTGGTCCAAAAATAACGGTGTCGTGTGTGTTATTTCTTCTTGCTCATATCTTGTTTCTGCATGTATTTTCCGCGGTTTATTTTATGTAGTGAAGGTTTTACTGTATTTTCTTCAATATTTACTTGTACAACATAGCAAATAACTTGTATAATTTTATCAAGTAGGAGAATTAATATCAGTTTTCTGTAATAGGATTCCAGTGTAGGAATTTTCACATGGTATCAGAGCTTGTATAACAACACGGGTGAAGCAAGAGAGTAGACTAGAAGGATCCAACGTTGAGTAGAAAGAAGGAGATCAAAGAATTGCGTAGGCAACAGATCGGTTCCCTAGGGATTGCGTAGTCCAGGCCAGGAGGGAAATATTTGCGAGGAAGTCTCTCTTTGAGTGAGTAGACAGAGAGGTAAGACTTTCCAGATCGTGATTTGTCAGCGACAGAGAGAGAAACACAACAAATTCAATGCAGATCACTTACTATTGGGACGCAATTTTCTTGTAGCAGCAGTTGCTTGTAAAGAAAGCATTAGAAGAGAGAAAAAGAAGACACTTTTGAGGGAATTATGACCTCAGAGAATTTCTTGCCCAAGAAATTCTGATTTCCCGTGTAGAAGCAGCAAAGATCGTGATTTATTTGGCTGACTCTAGCAGGGAGTGCATAGAGCCAGTTGCGCAAAGGGTTAGAGGCAGCAGTTCGACATTCGGTTGGGTGAGATGACAATGGTCGGGTTTCGTGATCAGGATCAGTTGGAGGGTCCCTCCAACTATGTAATCTGGAAGGAAAGGATGTTCTTCCTTTTAGATGAGCATGATCTCAAGACCTTCATCGACAGTGCAGTAGCTGAACCTATAGATGTAGATCTGTTGAAAGCCTTAAAGAAGAATATGGCAAAGGCCAAAAAGTTGATCCTCGACGAAGTGAAGGATTGCGTGGTATGTGACATCGTCGGCAAAGGGGCCTTAGAGACGCTATATCAAGGATATTTCGAACAACGAAAGATGTTCTTGGAGGAGAAGATGTGATCTACAAGGATACAGAGGGGAGAGCGCATTGATTCATTCCTTGAAAAGATTCAGGAGAACTGAGGTCAGTTAGTAGTTGTAGGAGCTATGCATCAGGCCACCGAGAAGGTCAGATTAGCCTTGAACTCATTTTCAGATGAGTGGCAGGTCTTCGTCCAGAGCATCCTAGGTAGAGAAAGACTGCTTGATTGGGAAACAATGTGGGCCTCTCTTCAATAGGAAGATATGAGGAGAGACTTAGTCAAGTGTAAGCTTGATGGCAGCAGCAGAAATGGGACGAAGCCCAAGGAGGAGGAGGAGAATGTAACCCCTGCATCAAATGGGTAGCAGGAGTAGTGGAGGCAGAAGAAGGACGTCTCAAAGATCAAATTCTTCTGGTGTGGCGACATGGGACATTACGCTACATAGTATCCTCTCAAGAAGAAGGACAAAGATGAGAAGCATGATCTGCAGGTTGCAATCACAAGGATCGAGGAGGAAGAGTTTGCGATGATTGCCCATATATCTCCAGGGGAGAATTGGGTTTATCTAGAACTGTAGCTCGAAATAATTGCAATTGGGCAGGATCCTTGAGGATTCCACCTCTTGGATCAGTACCTTGCTACCGAAGCCCATGAAAAAAGCAGCAGGATGGACCAGTGTCAGTGGGTGCGGAGGAGTGCAGAAGTGATAGCGCATTGGCTAGAGAGCGCCAGAGTCTGAGAAGCACAAAGAAGGGTTGGCAACAGTGTAGGAGGCACACCAAAGAGTCATCAGCATAACAGTAGCTTCAGAGGGCCAGCGCAGAGACTAGCAGCAGTCAGATCTTCAGGACTAGATGCATAATATTGAACACTTAGTTCAGTACTTGGATGTTTTTGTGTTGCAGTGAGAAACAAAGTTGCAATAGAGTGGCAGTTGGCAGCACTATGCAGGGTCAGCAACAGCATGGATGCAACATCGCAGTAGTTGGTGGGCATCAGTGTCAGACATCAGCAGTGCAGAGGGATATGTTACAGAGGTAGGGTGATACTTCAGAAGGATGTATTGCTAGAGCACATTCCTCGCTAAGAGGGAGTGTTGATTTCTGGTAACATCGGATGTGCTCTAAGTATCAAATTTTGCAGGGAGGCTTAGACACATTTATTCCAAAGAACCCAGAAAGAGTTTTGAGAAATTCCACCGAGATTGTGTTGTATTAAAATAATTAATTATTTTTAATGGGAGCCTAAGTTTAAACTTAGGGAATTAAAATAATTAAAGGGTATTAATAAAACAGGGTGTGAATCTTCTAGAAAAAGACAAAGATCAAGTCAATTTAATCTTAGTCGTTGATTAGCGATTTAATCTCAATTGTTGAAGACTCAAAGAGAATATTATAAGAAAGACTTGATGGGCATTTGGAAAAACACACTGAGAGAGTCTAAAGATCGAATTTCTCAAGTGAGCATCGCAAAGTCGCCGGAGGATCAATTGAGTTGATTCTTGCAGAGAGGGGCAGAGATAATTTTCCGGTTGGAGTTTTTCTTGATATGGAGAGTGCAAGGTAGAGAGGGCAGAGAGTAGTCCGAAGAGGCATCGCAGTGCCATGCAAAGGCAACGCAGAGCTTCAGAGGGAGTTCGTATTCCTATTAGGGAACAGTCAGGATCCAGTTCCGGAGCCAGGCTGTAAGACTAGGAATTCATAGGGTTGAAGTTTCCAGCTAGTAGAGAGATCTTCGGAGGTGCATTGCACTCCCAGCTGTAGTGACACACTACTACGCAGAGACAAGGCAGACTCTCATCTCCAGCGCAGATCAGTGCCAGATCTTCCAGTGACGGGGTGAGATCATCTCACCAACTTTTTGTTCAGTTAGATATTTGTATAGGATTTCCATTCAGGGCATCCGAAGAATTGTACTCATAAACTATTACTTAATAATATCAAACCCTCATCTGTTGCACCAGGTTTCCCACATTGGTTTTTTTTTGGGACTTAGTCCAAAAATAACAGTACCGTGTGTGTTATTTCTTCTTGATTAGATCTTGTTTCTGCATTTATTTTCCGTAGTTTATTTTTATGTAATGAAGGTTGCAGTGTATTTGCTTCAGTATTTACTTGTCAAACACATTAAATAACTTGTATAATTAATCAAGTAGGAGAAGTAATATCAGTGGCTGAAATAGGGATTCCGAGTTTAGGAATTTTCACAAACACACGAGGAGGAATTCGCGAGGAAGAAGCCATATATCAATGACTCTAGGATAATTGGCAGCCCAACGTATTGTCACATTCAAGGAGACAAGCATTTGAAGTTAGATTAGACTGCAAAGCAAGGTTACTTTGTTGGTTGCAGCGAAACCTCTAAGGCATACAAGATCTCCATCCAAGGGCTCAGGAGTATTATAGTCAGGTGGGATGTCAAGTTCATGGAAGACAAGGTTGTAGAAATTTGGTGATATAATTGCAACTGCTCAAGAAATTTTAATCTAGATCAAGAGACACAATTCTAATCTACTACTTTGTGGAAATTAATTCACAATTTATAACAACATTGGAAAACATGAAATACAAAAAGCCACACGTGCATGATATTGTTTATAGGGGAACCCAACCAGGAAAAACCCTTCAAGCCTCTTTGCATTAATCAGATGAATATAAATGTATTATAATTGTTATCTCTTTCTGAGGTCAACCTGTAAGTGAATAGCCTATCTCTCTACTCAATGAGAAGCTCTGACCCAGAATTGGTCAATTTAGGCCTTTTCTTGAGCCCCTATTTACTTGCGCAAATCCTGAAGAATTATCCCCTATTTTTTAGGAATTTTCCTCCAATTGATTGCACAATTCCCAAGCATTAACCATATGACTTCATGCAATGCATGTACACTCAAACTAGTTTACAACTCTTGTTACACTACCTTGGAATCTTAGCCACAAATGAGGAACTCAAATTCTCTACATGCACTAGTTATTTTAGGTTGATTTATCACTTGACTGGATGATCACTGAGTTAGATTGTTGTCTCACAGCACAATTGACCTTCCACTGGTTCTATTAATAATTAGAACTAGTTTAACTAAACACAAGTGGATATAAGTAAATTGGATTACTAAAACTTAGTAATCACACATGCTTAACTAAACTCCAAGCCCTCTAAGTCGAATTAACTAAGCTAATTGAGTGAAAAGATCCATGTCACATAAGTTAACTTCCTCCAAGTTGTCTATGGTTGTGGAAATTGGAATTTTGTCAATTTGACCAAGGTAAATTCAAATTGAGACTTTCTTGCTACACTTTTCAACACTACCTCTTAGAAAAAAAGAGCTTGTCAACCATCCCTATCCTGCTATCCTGCGCCTATGGAATTCGAACTTCCCTCTTGACAAAGCCATTTTCAATATGTTAGCATCTCATTCCTTTGTCGGAATGTATTGTAGCAACATTATTCGCCTATGCACACCGTCCCATAAATGGTGATACTGGATATCTATATGCTTGGATCAATCGTGAAATACCAAATTCTCAGAGATATTAATGCAAATTTTATTATCACAGTTAGATCCATCATCTGACCAAACAGTCCCACAAGTATCTTTCTCATCCAGATCACTCACATGTTGCTTGACTTGCAACAATGTATTATTCTTAATTCGAGTTGAGTGCCATAGACCTCTGGTTCTTGTTGTACCAGGAAAATGTTGCGGACCCAACACTCAAAATTCCACTTGATATACTCTTTCGGTCAGATGGACTCCTTGCCCAATTTCCATCTGTGAAGCCACACAACTTCACTCCCTTTGTTTGTCTGTACTATAATCCATATTGGGTAGTGACTCTGAGGTACTGTAAAATATACTTAGTTTCCTTCCAATATAATTTGGTCGGCCTAACCATATTTTAGCTCAACTGGTTGACTACATAGTACATATTTGGTCGTGTGTTCACAAGATACATCAGTGAACCAACTAGCTGCTGATAAATGGTAGCTCCACCTCTTTACACCAAGTGGCATTCTCCTTCCTCTAGTTGGTCGCTAGAGGTGTCTCCATGGGTTTACAACTCTCCATGTGAAATTTCTACAGTATTGTGGTGGCATACTTTCCTTGAGACAAAAACAATTCCCCATCACCTTTCCATGCTTCTAGCCCAAGGAAGTAGTTCATGAGACCCATGTATTTTATCTCAAATTCCCTTGCAAGATCCTCCTTACAAGAGCTGATCAACTACTCATCACCTATCAATATTAAATCATCAAGATATAAAACAATGATAAGAAATTTACCTTCTACCAAAATATGATATAGGTTTGCATCTGCTTCACTTCTGGTGAAGCCCAATCTTGTGAGATAATTGTCAATCATGGTGTACAAAGCTCGAGGTGCATGTTTGAGACCGTAAAATTCTCACCTTAGTCTGCACACATGAGAATCCCAATCAAATGTCTCAAAACCTTTTGGTTTCTCTATGTACACCTCCTCCTCAATAACACCATTGTGAAATGATATTTTTACATCCATTTGGTGGATCCTCCACCCCATCTGCGTAGCTAGTGTAATAATTGATATAGTGGATGAATACCTTTCTACAGGAGCAGAGGTTTCCTCATAGTCAATTCCGTCAACTTGAAAGAATCCTTTGGCCACAAATATGGCCTTATAATTCTCTATGCTTTCGTCTGTTGCATGCTTAATCTTGAAGATCCATCTCAAACCCACAACTAATTTATCTGCTAGTCTTGGGACCACTTCCCAAACACTGTTCTTTACAATAGATCCATATTCTTCCACCATTACATCAACCGAAATTAGTTTCTCAATTTCTTCCTCAAAAGAGGATAGCTCAGTCTCTACAAGATTAGTCATTAGAGCGATGTAGCCAGTGTACCTCTCAAATGACCTCCTTTGCTTGTGAAAATTTTAAGGAGATCCCACATTCTCCCTCACATCCGACACCAATATATCAGCTACCTTTGTTCTTTTTATACCTTCTATGGATGGTCCTGCTTGAGTGGACGTCTCCACTTTTCTTCCTCTCTGATCCTCAATTTTTTGTTGCTCCATAACTTCCCGAGGCTCCTCCTTTGGAGCTAAAAGCTCCTCTTCTGGTGGGATCTGAAGCTCCCTCTCAAGAGAGCACCGCATCACTTTCTCCTCATCAAAATTTACATCCCTTTGCACAATTGTCATTCTGAGGGAAGGTAAATACACACATTAATTGTGTCGAGTTTCAGTGTAACCCACAAAATCTCCCAACTCTGTTGTCGACTCAAGATTCTTCCTTGAATCTTTGGAGACATGGCAATAAACAGAGGCTCCAAAAATTTAAAGTGAGACATACCCAGATTTCTTCTCGAGACAACCTCCTTCAGTGTAATCATACAAAGAATCCGATGAGGACTCCGATTCTGCAAGTATATTTTTGTGTTACACGCATCTGCCCAAAAATGTAGTGGTAGGCCTTGGTCATGTAGCATAGCTCTTGCAACTCCCACAATGCTCTGGTTCTTCCTCTCAACTACCCCATTCTGCTATGGGTTATGGGGTGTTGTCAACTCTCTTCAAATGCCTTATTTTACATAGTGTTGGAGCAGGGCTCCCTAAGCTGCGAATTTTGTATATTTTGGTATTAATTAGTCTTGCATAGGGGTTTTGGGGCAGGTCAAAGCCCCCAATGTTTTGTAATGGGTCAAAGGGTAGCCTAGGGTCCACAAACCATGGTTTGCAGACCATAGGATAGATTAGGCCATGTCAATATAAATAGATGAATAGTTTTAGTCTAAAGGTAGGCATGAATTAAGACTGATGCTACGTGCGAACTATTAGATATGTTTTGGGTTGTTTTGGGTAAGGATTCCTACTGGTTGTGTGCATGGAGATCCTCAGTCCTGTTGTGTGCGGACCTCGCTAGGCTGTGTGCGCGGGTTGGTTTTGGTTGTAACTGGTTTTTTGAATACTAATGTATGCAGAATATAGTTGAGGTATATTTGTGCTATCTGTATCTATTGTGTTTATTGTTGGTGTGAACCTATGATATCTGTTTAAGCTGTGATTACATTTGTGCTATCTGTTTTGTGCTGCGAATGTATCTGTAGATGCGTTTATGATATTATGTGCTGGTAATTGCTGATACGCACGCGGATGCGAAGGTACTGACTAGATCTGTGAATGGTAATAGCTATGTTATGATTAATAACCAATTATATTGTTAAAAGCTTGTGAATAGACCTGCTCTGTGCGAATCTAATAAGTTGTGAACACATATCTGCCTTACTTACCTACTCTCTCCCAGGGTGCGGAAACCTAGTTCCAGCACCCTCCCATACTACTTCAGGTGAGACCTTGGCCTGCAAACGTAGGTCATTGCCGAAAGGGCCAGTAGTATAGGGGTTTGTTGGCAAACCTTAACCTCCAAACCTGGGTCAAGACCCCTCAAGCCAACAAATGGTTCTCTTGCCAGGCTCGGCTATGGTGGCCTATGCTGCATAGTGACTCTCATGACTATTGCAAAGCCTGCGATACATGCCAAAGGACGGGAAGGCCATCGCGCAAAGATGAAATTCCCCTGCAACTGCAAATGGCCCTGCAAGCGTTTGACAAATGGGCCATCGACTTTGTCGGGCCCATCAACCCGCCAGGAAAGAAGACAGGTGCGCACTACATCATCACTGCAACTGATTATGTAACCAGATAGGCCAAAGCACAAGTTGTGAAGGATTACATTGCAGATACCGTTGCACACTTCATTTTGAGCATATTATGACCAGGTTTTGTTGTTCAAAGATCTTAATAAGCGATAAAGGTACGAAATTTGTTAATGAAACAATGCAGGCCTTGATAGAAGAATTTCGGATCCACCACGCGAAAAGCACCCCATATCATCCACAGGAAAATGGGGTTGTCAAAGCTTTTAATAAAATCTTGGAGCAGGCACTGACAAAGGTCTGTAATGTTGATCGCAGCAACTAGGACATGTGCATCCCATCAATTCTGTGGGCCTATCGAACAACCTGCAAGAAGTTGACTGGGAAGACACCGTTTAGGATGGTTTATGGCAAGGAGGCCATTATTCCCATGGAGTATATTGTTCCTAGCCTACGCATCGCAGCCTTTACGAACATGGTGGAGCTGGATATCATGGAGGAGCATTTAGCGCAGCTTGTGGCTTTGGAGGAAGATTGTTTCATTGCTAATTTCCATCAGCAAGTTCAGACGGCTTGGGATAAGGCATGGCATGATCGACATATTTAGCAAAAGACATTTACGGAGGGCGAATTGGTCCTGCTTTATGATAGCTAGTTTGCGAAACACTCAGGGAAGTTCTGTCAGCACTAGCTAGGTCCCTATATGGTGAAAGAAATCACTGATGGAGGATTTGTTTGGTTAGCTACCCTACGCGGCGATATGATACCAAGATATATCAATGGCAGCTAGCTCAAACCATACCGGATCAAATAAATATATGGCCGGAGTATCTGTATGGGGCGGAAGACGCGCAGGGGTCGATCACAGCTCTGGAGGCTGGAGAAGTGCGCTTGGAGCGCAGTGGTGCGCTGGGAGCGCAGGGGGTACGCTGGGAGCGCAGGGGTGTGTTGGGAGCACAGGAGGTGTGAAAATTAGCAATTGGAACAGTAAAACTAGGTAAAAAGAAAATTTTACCGTTGAAAGGAGTGGGCAGCCGGCAATTAATGAGGCGATCTCCAAAGATTTTTTACCGTTTACTTGATGGTAAGTTTCTGATAAGCCTCATCCAACCATTGATTGATCTCCAGGGCTAAAAAGGCAGCAGGTTAGATCAGAAGGGGGTTCTGAGTATCTTGAATAGTTTTTGCTTTGCAAAATTATGTGACTATCGCGCTTTGTTAATGTCTGGGTATGCTGCACCCTCTGATAGTAGCAACCTTGAGTTCATCTTTCGCGCCAGAATGATAGCGACCAATCCTGTTGAATCCCCACAGACTGTGGCCTCGACGGAGCAAGAATCTGAAGAAGTACTAGAAGTCGAATCTGAAGTTGAGGAGGTTATGTCCACGCCAAGCCAAGGGAAGCAAAAGGGGGAAGAAAAAGCGCAAGGGTCAGGGAAACCTGCGAAATGGGCTGGGGTGAAGCCCCGCACCTCCCTTCAAAATGTGAAGTCCCCGCGACCTCTATCTGCTCAAGAAGAGGCCCGGATTGTTGAACCAATCAACTGGATACCGCTCTATGTTCGGCCTCGCATGCCTTCGACACACATGCCTAAGAATCTTAATGGCCTGTGCACCTATCTGCAAATGCCACTAACTCTAGGTGAGGTCCCCGTCATTGGAGAACCCTTTGGCAGGCTCCACGAGGTTAAATTCGACGACCACGACCTGGCCAATTTGGAGGCCTTCACTGAGTTGGCACCCGAGCTATATCTCGAAAGGGTATTTGAAGACAACGGGCTAAAGATAGTCCCCATGCCATGGGCACAAGGGTTGGCTGGTTCTGGGCTATTAAACCTATTGCGGATGCCTCACTTTGGCCACTACAATATCACTGCCCGACTTGTGCACCAACTGCTTGCCCTATTCCATGATGGCAGCTTATGGATCCAGGATCGCATCCCCATTGATGCCGCGCTTAATAACCATATCATTGGTCTTCCCATGGAAGGGCCGAACCCTATGGAGTGGGTCGACAAAAAGTATGAGCAAAAGATCGTCGATAAGGTGCACAGGACTACCATGTGGAGTGGAACATTAGGGGGTTCATGACCAGCACCATCAGCGACCCCCGTGCGCAGATGGGTACCTTGTTGCAGGCATGCAAGATGATGCGCAAATGCCAGGCTACCACCATCCTTGCGTATGTAATTCAGTTGGCTAGCTACTGCAAGAAGGGGGTCTTCTACAATTGGTCCCAGTTCCTGTGCAACGAATTTCTGGAGAATGTACGGAAGCCCAGGATCATGGACGAGCATTCTGCTACTCCTGGCTGCTGCTTCTCATCACGTTGGTCGCATGGGAAGCCCCTGAAGACTCGGTCCTCCCTGAGCTCACGCCAGATATGTGCGAGGGGGCGTGATACGCGAATTTGTGGGACTCAAAGGACGCGCAGCATATTGAGGACAATCAAGTCTTTTGGGTCCTATTTCAGAGTGAGCTTGCAGCAGCAATCAATTCCCAGTCGTGCTTGTCGCCAACAGTTTATGATAAGTACAAAATCATCACAGCATTTCAAGTTCCCATGCATAATGTACAGATCAGAGGCCACAAGGATCCAGCATGGGTCTCACTCCCATACATGGTTGCTGATGAGGACATTGACCGCCTAATTGCGACTTGGCCTCCACACTGGAAGCTTGGCTTCAAATTAGGTATGAAGGACATTGTCGGGATGAGCACCACGAAGGTCACCCCGCCTGACACCACCAAAGAAACCGGAGGACGGGGTAAGGGTACTACGAAGGAAGTGGACCCAGGATCGTAGAAAGGTTCACAGCAGGGCAAGAGTACTGGGAAGGGCAGAACCAACATCGCAAAAGGGTTCGCAGTAGGGCAAGAGTACTGGGAAGGGCGACGAACCGGCATCATAGAAGGATTCACAGTAGGATTTGGGCGCAGAAGGTCTAGATGCGGGAGGTGTTGACTCCCCTCAAGGAACGAAGTGGACTAGTGATCCTGTTAAAGGGCCATGGAAGAAGCAATGAGCTCAATGGCCGGAATGTGACACGGGAGTTACGCTAACAGAAAAGGATCTAGAGCAGATCACAGATGCGGTCACCCTGGCTGCAGAAGACAAATGGCTGGCTCTGGAAGAACAACAGAAAGCCACAGTCGATACACTCCAGGCTGAGCTCCAGGCTCTACAGCTCAAGACAGATACCTTGCAAAAAATTATGATTACCTAAGCTGCGAATTTTGTATATTTTGGTATTAATTAGTCCTGCGTAGGGGTTTTGGGGTGGGTCAAAGCCCCTAATGTTTTGTAATGGGTCAAAGGGTAGCCCTAGGGTCCAAAAACCACGGTTTGCGGACCATAGGATAGCTTAGGCCATGTCGATATAAATAGATGGATAGTTTGAGCCTAAAGGTAGGCATGAATTAAGACTGATGCTATGTGTGAACTGTTAGATTTGTTTTGGGTTGTTTTGGGTAAGGACTTCTGCTGGCTGTGTGTGCAGAGGTCCTCAGTCCTGCTATGTGCGGACCCCGTTAGGCTGTGTGCGTGGGCTGGTTTTGGTTGTAACTGGGTTTTTGGATACTAATGTAAGTGGAATATAGTTGAGGTATCTTTGTGCTATCTGGATCTATTGTGTTTACTGTTGGTGTGAATCTATGATATTTGTTTAAGCTGTGATTACATCTGTGTTATCTATTTTGTGTTGTGACTGTATCTATAGTTGCATTTATGATATTATGTGCTGGTAATTTCTGATACGCACGTGGATGCGAAGTTACTGATTAGATCTGTGAATGGTAATAGCTTTGTTATGATTAATAACTGATTATATTGTTAAAAGCTTGCGAATAGACCTGCTTTGTGTGAATCCGATAAGTTGTGAACGTAGATCTGCCTTACTTACCTACTCTCTCCCAGGGTGCGGAAACCTGGTTCCAGCACCCTCCCATACTACTTTGGGTGAGACCTTGGCCTGCGAACGTAGGTCATTGCCGAAAGGGCCAGTAGTATAGGTGTTTGTTGGCAAACCTTAATCTCCGAACTTGGGTCAGGACCCCTCAAGAAAACACATAGAAATCCTTGAATTCATTCGAAACATACTCAACTCCATTGTCGGTCCTGAGAGCATTCACCTTCTTGTCGATCTCTTTCTCAAATAGTGCCTTGAATTATACAAACTTTGAAAATGTCTCATCCTTCTTCCGCATAAAGAAGATCCAACACTTCCTTGAGAAATTATCAATAAAAATAACAAAATATTTATGTTTCATAGTGGACGTTGTTGAGAAAGGTTCACAAAAATCAGAGTGGACTCTTTCCAAGATTGCATGTGCTTTCCTGTATTGATCATGGAAGGTGGATTTTACATACTTCCCCAAGGTACAAGCCTTGAAGACATCATGCTTCTCAAGTGCTCCTTTAGGGAGGCCAATGGTTATTTGTTGCATAATATTTAAGGCACCATGAGGAAAATGGCCCAATCTACTATGTCAAATCTCAATGACATCACGACTATGCAATATCTGCATTAATTCTTAATGCAACGCAATCTTCCACATCTAGTTTGTATAGGTTCTTCACACAAACCCCGATTTGCTTCACCTATCCAATAACTATGTTTCTTATTAATGCTTTCCCTTTGTTGAAGATCACATCATAACTAGGGTCTTCCAAAACTGCTACAGAGGTGAGATTCTTCTTTAGGCCTTGAACAAACATGATGTTATCACCATAATTTTTTTTTTTTCTAAACTTGGATAGTTTATATTGTTCCTAGTCATGGTCTTAGATAGGTGTTGGGTCATTTCATGCTTTAAAGGGTAGATGATAGGGTAAGAGTCTCAAAAGTCTCATTTTCATATCCAAATAAAGTTTGACAACATTATTCCATGGTTTAAAAGTCTGATATCCTGTTTAGAAGTCATATCTTAAACCTTTTGAAAAATTTTTGGAATTAGCCACGAAACCACACTTCCGTAGCGTAGACAGTGTAAAAAACCTGTTTTGCGCTACGAAAGCACTTCTACTTTCGTAGCGCTTTTCCCTGAAAATACATTAAGTGCGCTACGAAAGTGCGGGTTCGTAGCAGATCATGTCAAATCAACAAAACTTTCAAATTCCGTTAATTTTACATCATTAGGTGTCAGCTAGGGGTCATTTCTAAAGTATGCAACCATTCAAATCCATCATTTCAAATGTAGAGGTCATCATGATAGGTAAGTTCAAAATCGAAAGGGTTGGTCTTTTGTTTCATTTCTCATGCAAAAACACTACTGCATGCCTTTTTCGAATACTAAGCTGGTGGTAATCTCATACCAAAGCTTCCTTCATATATTTTCAAGTGAAGTTGAATACCATTAAAAAGTGAGGCTGACTACCATAAGCAAGGGAGGTTAACTGTTTTGAAATCAAGCGAGGCTGATTTGTTACAGAAATTCAAAGGTAAAGATGACAAAAGAAAAGAAAAACCACAGGTTTGGACATTGTTTAAGAACAGAGCCTAAAAGCACAGAGGCCCTAGTCAAAGATAAATCAGTATTGAAGGCTTTCAAGAAAACAGGGTGTTGGAAATTTTGTAAAAAATTGCAGGGAGGACACAGTCAGGTGACAAAGGAGTTTGCCCTACATTTCACTAGCTCAAACACAAAAATTGGAATCCTAAACTTGTCAATTAATCTTGAAATCATATCTTTGGTGACAGATATTCCTAGGGGGCAAGAGAGATGGTTCAAAGGCTTCAGATTTGACATGCAGGAATTTAAAGTATTTCTAAAGCCCGAATTTGCAGAAATAGACTTAACCAAGGCAATTCCAAGGAGCTACATCAAATACACCTATGCAAATTTTCTCTTCAACATACAGAGTTATTTTACCTGTGAGGGAAGGTATCATAAAGTATATTCATATTATTTTAAACTTCTATTGCACTTTACTGGCATGATTTATCTAGATTTTCCATTCTTTCTGTATAGAAGTATAGCTAAGATGGCAGATAAGGTGCAAATGAAATCTCAAGGATGTGAAACTTCCCTTTTTCATCATGGTCTAATTAAACTGATAGTTTTACATGAACTCCAAAGGATCAAAAGGGAATGGTCATCATTTTTGTTTTTATGTGGTTTTGGAGTGGAAACACGAGCTACAGGCATTAACCCTAAGGCTAAAGAAATCCCACCAGCAGAAACTAGTAAGCCTATAATGAAAAGGTCAAAAATATTTGTTAAGCTAAAACCTAGAAAGCAGGTGAAAGAGCAAGTGAGTAAAGCATCAGTGGTTATTTTTGAGACTCCTCAACCTACAAAACAAAAGATAGTTGAAGTTAAAGAAATGACACAAGAACAGTCAGCTAATAATCCAGTTCAAAGGAGATTGACTAGAAGTAAAATTACAAAGGAAAAGGGTAAAGCAGTGATTTCAGGAGAGAGTCCAGGCTTAAAGGGTAACTTAAATGATATTTTACAAGCCATTGATATTGAAGAATCCCCTTTGGTACAAGCATATTTCATAAAATTTGATGAAGGAAAACCGAAGAAGATGAAATCTTCTAAGAAACTGGAATTCGAGGATGACGTTGCAGCATTTGTATTCAAGCCCAGAAAACCTTTAACCAGACAATCCAAAAAAATGAAAGAGCTTAATATTGAGTTAGAGAAAACAGAGGAAGCCTCCATTGTTCATGAAGAGTTTATAGAACTTTCATCACCAATACCTGAAGGTGACAAAAACAGGGTATTTTCCACTCAAACAGAAAAAACCAGTTATGAAGAAATGGAAGAAAGGTTGAAATTAGCTAATTATGAAATTGCTAGACTAAGGAAGAGAGCAAGAAGGTATGCTGCTGAAAAGACAAATTTCAAGAGGATAAAGGCTCTTTGGGAAGTTGAAAGGGTTTCCAAACTAGAAACAATCAGCAGTGAAGCTCAATATTTTACTTGGACTGTACCTAAAATTAAAGAAGCCATATTTGTAAGAATGATGAATGTTCAGTTGAGGGCTACCAACAGGAAATTGAGGAGACAGATTGAAGACCTAGAAATACAGCTGACAAAATCTGAAGAGAAGCTACAACAACAATGAAACAGGGAAGTAAGTGATAAATCCTTAAAACAGTTTTGTCATAAAGAAGAAGATCATTTTTGAGGAAGAACATCTTTTAAAGCCAAGTTGTTTTGCTTTTTGATGTTGATATCAATCTTTGAAGAGTTTTAAATATCCTCAAACTGTAAATTTTTGAAAACTGTGTTAAAGGGAGCATACACAGCAGTTTCGGAGCACACTATGAAACTGCTGAAGATGGGTTTTTGACATTTTGCATATGTATTTTGGAGGTAAGGATTTTTGGGTTTCAAGTTTTGATGCTGCTGGTGGAAAGATAAGGATCACAGATGAAGAATCAGATTGCAAAGCAGAAGAAATAAGGGTTAAAAGTGTTTTACAGTGATACAAAAATTGCGCTATGAAAACAGGCTATTTTCGTAGCGCAGTTATATCTAATCTCCTTTTCTATTTTTTCGAGGATCTCTTTTTGCACAGGTGGAAGATTGAAGTTTTAATGGAATATATATGAAACAATCATCAATGCCAGCAAAGCTGCTCGAAGATAAGCATGGAGGTTAAGGGCTAAAAAGCAAGAACTCTATCTCCTGGTTTTTAGGACAGTTAGGTTATGAATCAGCAGGGTTTACAATAAGGCTGGAGGCAACATAAATGTCAAAGACATGGATTAGCAGCTGTCATAGAAAGTACTTAAGTTTTAGATAAGTTTGTTTGAAACATTTTTAGGAGTTTCACTCCTATTTGAATTAGGACTCATAAAAGACAGTTCGCTGTCAGTATGTAATTAATAGTTTGTTTCATGAATAGAATAGGTGTCAAGGATAGAATTCGAATTCACCTAATGATGGATCATGGAATCCAAGATTGTAAAGGCTCTATATGAAGCATTAGGTCGAATTCATCAGGGTTGGCATTTTTATTAGCAAAAGAAGTTGTGTTATTGTAGCAGACTGTGTGTTGTTTCAACTTAATATAGAGATTGGTTTTACTACTCAAGATTCATAAGGGGTTTATGTGTTTGATATTTCTATGGCCTTTTTCAATTACTTATTTGCAGTGGTATGAGCATGTGTTACTTAGAATTCATTGGATAATGCTCTAACTTCTTTCACATGCTTGTAGACTATGTTTATTCATTGTGTTACTATTTCACTTATAAGCCTAAACTCCAAGTGCTTTGACTACCATGTTTAGTTGATTATGATGTTTTGTTGAAGACTACTTTGACTCCATGGCCCAATAGATGTTTGCTAATCTGTAATTCAACCAATTATACATTTTTGTCCATTTTTTTTTCTAGAGTTAGCCATCTAATCATTAAATAAAAATCTTAAACCTATTGAGAGAGCCCTCTCTGGTTGAGGAGGGTAAGCCTCAGCCAAAAGTTTGGTTTGAAAGAGTTACTCAGAGTCTACTTGATCAGCAGCTTATCACGGTCAGATTTTGTGATAACACATGACATCTTTGAGGCAATGAGGGGATCCTAATTCACCCTTAAAGGTTATTGTACCAATCTCGGAAGCATTGTACCTTCCATCATCCCCAAGCTAAATATGCATATGGAGACCTTTCTCCTCCAGGTCACTGAAAAACTCTCCACACCCTACCATGTAGAACGAGGCACCTGAGTCCAGGTACCACACACCTCCCCACAATTGTGTTATCCATGCATGCAATAAGGGTGAAGTCTAGCTCGAATTGTGAATCCAATGCTTCACTTGCTGCTCCTCGAGTTCTTCTTGCTAGAGTTTTTGTGTGGACACTTTGTAGCATAGTGCTCGAATTCATGAAAATTGAAGCATTTTATTTTGGACAAGTCTGTATTCTTGCCCCCTTGTTTGGATTGTAGTTTCGTTTGAAATTTATCCCATTTTCCCTTCTTTCCCTTTCAAATCAGTGCAAAACTTTCTTCATCATCTCCCTTAGATGAACTTCCATATATGGTATTCCACATGATCTCTTCTTGTACCAAATCAGACCAGAAGCATTCCCAATTCAGTAATTTCTCCCTCCCATTCATTGAGTCCTGGTAGCTATGCTAGCTTTTGGGAAGGTCTAGAAGAGATAGGCTCACTAGGTCATCTTCTGCAACATTCACACCAACCCCTCCAAGCTTGTCCCTAACTTGTGTAAATCTGGCGAGATACAAAAAAAATATATCATTTTTCTGCATCTTGATGTTTCAAATTTTGTCTTTGAGGGTCAATTTTTTATGGCCACTAATATTCTCGAACAGTTTTTTCAATGGCTTCCATATTGCGAAAGGATTTTCTTTCCCATGGAGATTTGAGACAATGTGGTCTTGCAATCCCTCCAAAATTATTTGCATCGCCTTGAATACATATTTCTTCCATTGGGATATGTTTTGAGCATCAGATTTTTCCGATTTTGAAACATCATTCTTGATATATAGTAGCAATCCATTTTCATCAAGAACCACCTCCATGTGATCCTTTCATGCAATGAAATTTGAGCTACCTTCCAAAGCATACTCTAATTTGAGTCCATTGAACGCCATCCTTCCAACTTTGAAGAGATCCTACTACACTGAAACTGCAAATTCGAACATCCTGAAGAAAAAATTGAAATTCTTGTTCTAATGTGAATATTTCTTTGATACCATGTAGAAAATTTGGTGATAGAATTACAACTACTCAAGATATTTTAATCTAAATCAAGAAACACAATTCTACTCTATTGCTTTGCAGAAATTAATTCACAATTTATAACAACATTCACAAACATGAAATAAGAAAAACCACACATGCACAATATTCTTTCTAGGGGAACCCAACTGGGAAAAACCCCTCAAGCATCTTTGCAATAATCATATGAATAAAGATGTATTACAATTGCTAGCTCTCTCTGAGCTCAACCTGTAAGTGAATAACCTATCTCTTTGCTAAATGAGAACCTCTGACCCAGACTTAGTCAATTTCTTCATCTACTTGAGCCCTTATTTCCTTGCATAAATCTTGAAGAATTAGCCCATATTGTTTAGGAATTTTTCTCCAATTGATTGCGCAATTCCCAAGGATTGATCATCTGACCGCATGCAACACCTTTACAGTCAAACAAGTTTACAACTGCTTGTTACACTGCCTTGGAAACTCCACCACAACTGAGGAACTCAAATTTTCTACATGCCCTAGCCATTTTAGGCTGATTGGTCAGTTAACTCGATGATCATTGAGTTAGACTATTGTCCCATTGCACAATTGACCTTCCACTAGTTCTATTAATAGTTAGAACTAGTTTAACTAAACACATGTAATTTTCCAAATGGAAAATTTACAAGGATAAAAATAGCATGCAATTATACAAACACATAAATTTTCAGAGCATAAACACAATAACCAAACATTTCTGCAAATCCTCAAATTGGCCAAGATTTTATTAATAATAGAGTTGTGGTACAAATGAGTTGGAGAAAATGCACTTGGGCTTGCACAAGGCAAGCTACAAGCACCACGTGATGAGTACAGAAAATACCAACAGTTTCTATAGCCAAATCCTACAGAAAACTACGTTGCTGCTCTACTGCACTGCTGCCATAATTTTCCCTCTGATTTACCCCCTCAAAACTGCCCAGAAAATTCTAGGAATTTGGGAATATGGTCCTTTCTCAAAACCCAGAGAAACCCAGAAAGTGTTCCCCTAATTCCAACCTTAAAAGTTTGACCCTTCACAACTTGACCCTCTTCCAATTTCGAATTATGTCATTGTGCCTACTTTTTTCACTCACTACGCCCCAAACTCCAGCAAAATCTCTCCAGGGCCCCTCCAAGTATTTCCCAAAAATCTCAGCCCCAAATTCCTTTGGCAAGTACTACCCCAAAATGATGCCCTCCTATGACTTCTCAGTCACAGAGAGGATGACGCAGTCACTAATGAATGGCTAAAGAGAACTGTGTGTAGATGGCTCATCCTGATCTGTAGTTGCTCAAACACTCCTGAAATTGGCCAAGGATCCCTCCTGTAGCTACCCCGGACAATTTTTCCACAACCCAGCTCCACAATCACAAGTTGTCTCCCTATACTGCACAGTGCTAGCTTCAACTATGTCCCAGACCCTCCAGAAATGTGTGGGTCCTGTAGAAGTTGTCTCCCCTGGTCACAAGGTAAGGAAAGCCTTCCTTGGGTGGCACTCGAAGTCCACCGAAGAAAGGTTGAGATTCTCTCCTTGGGAAGCTCTTGTGCTAAAGAACACAATGTTGGCTCAGCTAAGCATCTGAGGCAAATCGATTTCACAAAATGAGAAAAGACCCCAAATGCTCCTTCATTCCTTCTATTTATAGTTGTTGGCCATGAGTTCCTTGTGGGCCCCATCTAGAACTTGATTTTCCTTAGGGAATTTGAATTCCCTCTTCCCCAAGTGCATATTTCATGTGGGTGAGTGGCCCCCACATCCCACTAGCATGCAAATATTTCCTTTCTCCTATGTTTCCTTCACAAAAGTGCCTTGGGCTATTATTAATCAAAATTACAAAACTAATTCCTCAAACATTAGTAAAATAATTAGGAAGGGACATTACAGTCCTCCCCACCAAAAATTGATTGTCCGCAAGAAGTTCTTGAACAATCGCTCTATCCCTGTTGACCCAACTACCACTGCAAGTAATACTAGGGTCCCAATTGTGCCAATGAGCCACTCCTGATCCATGTTCTAACCTATCATAAAGGAGTCTCCGTATACAAGGGACCCAAGTCATCATGTCCAACGTGAGCCTCTCCTTTCTCCCCTCACTATACTGCCAAGTGTAAGTAGTAGAAGCCCTCTGCATGCAATAAATGAGTAGGGAATCATGATCAGGATAATGTAGCACTCGGTACAACTCCTCATGAATTTTCCTTACCAAGTGGTCCATCTCACACACTCCAAGAGTAAACTCTTGAAGATACCACCCAATCCCTGTAGAGATAAAGTCTTTCTCGCATGAGCTTCCCCGGATATATTCTTGATGATGCCCCTGCCATGTTGATGAAGTCCCCCATGCCATCAACGAATCACTAAAGCCCAATGGAATATCTGAATGATATCCCCCTATAGAAATCGGTTCATCCCTCGGGGTAGTTGTACTGCCAAATCTTGTGATGCTTGGATCCCATGCTAGTCTAAAAAGGGTGCCACCATGTTGTCGTTACGCAACTCTAACCATGACAGTGTTCCCATCATGTGCAATTTGTATCCTCCTATCCTGGGACCTGATGGAAAAATATATATAGATCCCCAACGTGTCTGCTCCAGGAATATCCACGATGTCACGACTTACCCATCCAACACTCACCCTAATCCATAGAATCAACGAGAAAATCCAACCTTGCCATGCGATAAAGGCCTCAACGCTCCCCCAACATGTCAAACCAAGTGTGAGTTGGGTTATATTCTGTTTTGATCTCACTCATCACAAAACATAGTGTCCCGTCAACTAACCAACTCCTCGGATCCCACGGCCAGAACGACTACAACACGACCCTAACAACTACTAGCACCAACCTATACCATGTCTCGGGTCTCTGCCAATCAATGTATGGGATCTATACATCATGAACCAATTTTGTGCATGTGAAATTGCCCTGCGTCAGCCATACCACACAACGGAATCTATCGTCCTACCTCCTGAAATCGCCCCTCAATACTGCCTGGAATCTAAACGCCCACCAGAAAGTAAGGTCCACCAACTGCTATAGATGCTCTCGAGACACCTCAGAATGTCTCGCCAAAAGGGGGTTATGCATCTCCCTGAGTGTAGGCTGAAGGGTGGTGCAAGGGTTACTTCTGCAGAAGATCAAACTACCCCCAAGCTTGCATCCACCAATAGGCACCTTGACCATATGCCACAACTGGAAAGTGTGAAAATTTCTGAATATCTCATATAGAAACCCTACTGTTAAATTTCTAATTTACTTCTCCTACTTACATTAAGTTATTAATCTGAAATTTTCAGCATTAATATCGAGGTAAATACATTAACAACCTACACATACATGAAAAGTTACGAATTTTTCCTTTGTGAAAAAACAACCTACACATACAGATCTAAACTGAATAACATGCACAACGACAAAGTGACACACAAGGATTTTCTAGACAACTGTCCCTGGAAAAACCCAATGTGGGAAAATCAGTCTGCTGGCTGATGGAGGGTTTTTATTATTAAGTAGAATCTAAGTACAACTGACGCAGGCAGAGCTAGCCTGCAATACCCAGAATCTTTTAAACATGCATATAAAACATGCACCTCAACTCTTACTCAATTCAACTTCAATACACGGCAAATTCACACTTAAATTTGCCTCTGTTTGTTTCATAATGTTGTAATCTCATGATTTATAAAAACCATGCTTGGAATCAAACCCAATTTCATAAACTCAAATTCTTTCCATCTAAACCAATTCCAAGACAACAAAGCTTTTCAATATGCATATACAAATGCATCTTAATCATCTACCAATAAATGTCATTCAATCCCAACTCCCATCTTTCATTCTTATAACGCCAGAGTTTAAAATCAAAACTCAATAAAAAGATGCGGCCCTGCTACCATTTCAATCTCACATAAAACCTTTCATCCCAAATTCAAATCTTGAAACTCTTCATCAAACATTCGGACATTCCCATAAACAATCTCAAAATATATTGGTTGGATTCAATTAAAGAGTGCGCCCTTACCTTTAAACTCCGATGCTTAATCCTCATATGTCTGCCCACTAACCTATTTAGTTTAAACAACAAACAGCTCGAAGTTTTCATTAACAAACAGCTCGAAGTTTTCCATTTCAGTAACCTGTTTATTAAAACGCTGTCATTATGGCTTTGCTGTGGCAACATAATTTTGCATTTGAATGTCTCTGCGTTTCCTCAGAGACTGAGGTTCCAAGTCAACTACAACACCCACTTTTTACAAATCATTCATTTGCGTCCAAACCTGGAACAAATTCTGATAGCAAATTTCAATTGGGTTTAACCTTCATACTAAGGCAATTGCTAAACCCAACATTGATTTAGGAACTGATGTCGATTCCTATGAATCGAACCATTCAACTCAACTTATATCAATCACTATAAATGCAGATACAATGTGCTGCCAAATACCACAATTTCGTCTTAGAGAGAAACATTTCCTCTGCTTCTGATGCAGAACAGAGACAAATAAAGCAGGAGAGCCAATGGCGCAGATGCTCATTCCTTCAATCGATCTCCCATTTCTGTAATAACTGTGTGTCTTTTGTTGAATTTAAACAATTCAAACCTGCGCCTTCATGCTTCACGCTATATTCTTCACTATGGAAATTTCATAAAGTTCAGATTTAATCAAAAGCCAGTAAACTACGACTTACCAATACATCTCCAGGCTACACGTGGACTTTAACATTCAACGCATCCACATTCAGAATTCACTTCCAGGTAATTTATAACACAATTTCTTCAACACCGCCTCACAGTCGATCCTTCATTTCATTTGTAGAACGTCCGGTAAAAAAAAACATGTTTCAATTGACATGATTAAAACAGAACTCTGCGTTAATATTAAAACAGAACTCTGTCTCGGCTTACTTCGATTAGATCATACTTCACACGATGTATATTTAATTCTGCATTGATTTTCAATGTAATTTCCTGCGGCTATATGACTACCGTGTGCCCTCACTACCGATCAAAATAGAAAAGCAATCGATTTATTCAACACACACAGTTTTCCTCTGGCAATTTATAACATCGATTCTTCAGTTCATGTGTAGAGTCACAACACACATTAATTCACAGGGATTTGTTATTCCAACTAACCACTGCAATTTATAATATTGATTTCTGCAACCATGTGCAGAGCCATATCTCAAAATTTATTAAACGCAAACATGTTCATACAGAATCGAATTCAACATACTCATGTGTATATAAAAACAAACATTCACAAAGAGTTTTCTATTCATGGCCAGATATGCAAATCTATGGCCCTTTTACAAACTGCCCTAAGGCTTCCAAGGAGAACCCTTGCTCACTTCTCACACTCACTCACCCCTCTAATGTGTCTTTCTCTCAAAACCCCCTCCTATTTATACAATTTTAAAAAATCATTTAATTAAATGCTCAATCCCTTCAATTCCTCAACAAACCCCTAAATCTCTCAACATCCCTAAAGGATAGATCTTTATCCCTAAAATCCTTCAACTAATTAAATTTCCTCATATCCTTTTACAAAAATCCTCACCTTCTCCTATTTTATTCAAATTAATTAATAAAATATTAAAAATTATCACACCCCCTTTTAACATATTTACAAAATAAAAAAAACGCCCTTGATGCTCCTGCATCAGACTCCCCATGTAAGAAAATTCATGACCACCTGGTCATAAGTCTGGATATTTCCTCCTGGATCCCAAATTTTATTTTGTAATCTTTTCGTGCTTGTCGATTGCTTTACTACTGTTGTTATCTGCTGTTGTCTTCCAGGTTTCCATATTTTGTGTTGTAATGCTCCACTTGCTCTGCTCTTGCAATCTTTCACTGTCATTCTCTTGTTGTCGCTCCTTTTCTTTCTTTCAGCTGTCTTTCTCTGGGATGTTTTTATCATTAACCTCCTTATCAACTCAATTTCTCTGTCCAGTATGTCCTCTGTCTGCTGATTGTTTCCATCTCTTGATTGTTGAACTCTCATTCTTGCTTGTTCTTCACTTGTTTTGATTGCTTCCTTTTCACCCTTACTGTTGTTTTGCACCTTTTCTGCTGCTGCTACTATAAATGTTGCGGCCTCCCAAACTTCCTGTCCCTCTGCAACATTCCTTTGCTCATCATCTGCAATTTCTTTTTGATTATTATTTATGACAACTGCTTTGTCATCCTTCTTCAACAATCTATCCTTAACATCCTTCAGTAGATGTTCTTCCTCTCCTTCTTCCATTTGGCTATCCACTTGTGCCAAATATGTTCCAGCGTCTGCAACAACATCTTCAATCATAAGACAATCATTATAATAAAAAAAATAAGGCCTCTGTACCTCTTTTCCCTTTAGCAACACTTCAGTATGTTGCGTTGATTTCTCTTCTTCTGTCAGCATATCAGTATGTTGATCCAAACTCAAAGAACTCTTGAGACTGTCAGCTAGTCTCCCCTTCTCATCAGCTATTTCAATGATGTCTTCCAGCATTTGTCCACTGTAGTGAACTGGTTCTTTCCCAGCCTCTTTATCATATTCTGCTTCAAAACTTTCATCTTCTGGAAGGCACTCTTTCACATCTTTAACAACTTCAAAAGACTGCCTATCTTCTTCCAAACCCGCAATCACACACAAATCATTAGTTTTAAAATCACAAGACCTTACGGTCTTATTTGATGCTTCAGTCATCAAATCTTCCGGCTGCTTTGAATCATTCATATGATTCAACTCCTCTAGCTCTTCATCACTTTCAAAAAGTAATGGTCCACTCTCTGGGTAACATATCGAAACTTCAACATCTTCTTCAGCATCTTCATTTTGCTGTAGCTCAACTCTTTCGAGCTTCTCTATCCTCTGTCTGGCATCTATAACCTGTTCAAGTTCCCTTAGTTCCTTTATCAACTGCATATTCATCTGATGATTCCACTTCTCTTGTAGCCTCTGCCACTTCAACTTATTTCTCATGAAATAACCATGCTTCTGGTCTTCCTCATTTCTTTGCAACATCTCCATTAACACCTCAAGCTGAACTGCTATCTCAGCCTTCTCCCTCTCATATTCCTCTTTGCTTAACTGTCTCTGTATTCCAATTGCCTTTGGCATCCTTCTTCTTTTGTCCTCTGCTGTGGTTGATTTCAGAACCTCTGTTACGACTGTCACTAGTCATCATCCTTTCCATCTCTATGAGTCCCTCACTCACTTTACTATGAGTTGTACTAAAGCCTCTTCAGCAGCAAGTCCTGTCCTGCCGCCACTTACCTCACCAAGCTCTCCTCACTCAGTCTTTTGGCAAGCAATTGGTTCTCTATCTCTGTAACCTCCTTTGAGCACTTCTCTTTGCTCTTCCTGGGCTTCAACTCATCTGCCTGTTCTAAGAACACAATTGTCCTCCTTTTCCAATCTCTATTGGAATTCCTCAAGGTTCTGCCACATCTATGTTTTCACTTAGAAACTTTCACCAGCTTCCTTTATCTGTTAGCAATTCTAATCACATTGCCTTTTGGGAGTTGCAATAATACTTCAATGCAAAGACTACAATATTCTATTCTTCAAATCCAAATAAAACCATATCATCTTACCTCCAAGATCTCGTCTGATCTTGTCCTTCCATTCACCTGCACTTCAATTATCTTCAGAATCTCATCATTCCTGCAAATTTGTTTCAGCAAATCTTTATGCTTCCTCTGTCAACTTCTCGATATTCAACCACTGCCAATCAGATTTTAGAATCTGATCCTCTCTTCCAATCTTTTGGCTTTATCTGGCAAACTTTAGCTGTCAGCAATAATTCCTTCTCTGCTGAATTTCTTCATTGCTGCAACCATCAATCCTCATTCCATTTCTTTGTCAGTAAAACTCAAATCAAAATTAACCAAACACAATACCTGCACGATCCAAGTGAATTTCCATTCCCCAACATCGCTGTGGATTCTTTCTGTCTCTGCAATCTCTGCTTAATTCTGCTTTACCTGCCTCTAAGAACTTAATTGTTCTTCTCCATTCTCCCAACTGTACTCTGGTTGCTTGACTTTCAGATTATAATCTGATCTCCTTTACCTGCATTATGTTCACTTGCATATCAGAGTTAAAATCTGATCTTCATCATTCATCACATATTCAAAAATATATTTCAGTTCAACAAACCTTCTTTCCCTTATTCAGAAAATAAACATTTTTCAATTCAACAGAGCCAAGCTCTGATACCAAAAATGACGCAGGCAGAGCTAGCCTGCAATACCCAGAATCTTTTAAACATGCATATAAAACATGCACCTCAACTCTTACTCAATTCAACTTCAATACACGGCAAATTCACACTTAAATTTGCCTCTGTTTGTTTCATAATGTTGTAATCTCATGATTTATAAAAACCATGCTTGGACTCAAACCCAATTTCATAAACTCAAATTCTTTCCATCTAAACCAATTCCAAAACAAAAAATCTTTTCAATATGCATATACAAACGAATCTTAATCATCTACCAATAAATGTCATTCAATTCCAACTCCCATCTTTCATTCTTATAACGCCAGAGTTTAAAATCAAAACTCAATAAAAAGATGTGGCCCTGCTACCATTTCAATCTCACATAAAGCCTTTCATCCCAAATTCAAATCTTGAAACTCTTCATCAAACATTCGGACATTCCCATAAACAATCTCAAAATATATTGGCTGGATTCAATTAAAGAGTGTGCCCTTACCTTTAAACTCCGATGCTTAATCCTCATATGTCTGCCCACTAACCTATTTAGTTTAAACAACAAACAGCTCGAAGTTTTCATTAACAAACAGCTCGAAGTTTTCCATTTCAGTAACATGTTTATTAAAACGATGTCATTATGGCTTTGCTGTGGCAACATAAGTTTGCATCTGAATGTCTCTGCGTTTCCTCAGAGACTGAGGTTCCAAGTCAACTACAACACCCACTTTTTACAGATCATTCATTTGCGTCCAAACCTGGAACAAATTCTGATAGCAAATTTCAATTGGGTTTAACCTTCATACTAAGGAAATTGCTAAACCCAACATTGATTTAAGAACTGATGTCGATTCCTATGAATCGAACCATTCAACTCAACTTATATCAAACACTGTAAATGCAGATACAATGTGCTGCCAAATACCACGATTTCTTCTCAGAGAAAAACGTTTCCTCTGCAGAACAGAAACAAATAAAGCAGGAGAGCCAATGGCGCAGATTCTTATTCCTTCAATTGATCTCCCATTTCTGTAATAACTGCATGTCTTTTGTTGAGTTTAAAACCGTTCAAACCTGCGCCTTCATACTTCACGCCACATTCTTCATTATGGCAATTGTATAAAATTCAGATTTAATCAAAAGCCAGTGAATCACGACTTACCAATACATCTCCAGGCTACACGTGGACTTTAACATTCAACGCATCCACATTCAGAATTCACTTCCAGGTATTTTATGACATAATTTCTTCAACACCGCCTCACAGTAGATCCTTCATTTCATTGGTAGAACATTCGGTAAAAAAAAACCTGTTTCAATTGACATGATTAAACCAGAACTCCGCGTTAATAATCAAACAGAACTCTGTCTCATACTTCACACGATGTATATTTAACTATGCATTGACTTTCAATGTAATTTCATGCGGCTTTATGACTACCGTGCGCCTCACTACCGATCAAAACAGAAAAGCAATCGATTTATTCCACACAGCTACGTTTCCGGGCAATTAACAATATCGATTCTTCGCTCTGCGTGTAGTGTCATTAACTCCGCCACCTGATGTATCTGAATTAACCACCTACTTATATAATATCGATTTCTGCAACCATGTGCAGAGCCATATCTCAAAATTTATTAAACGCAAACATGTTCATACAAAATCGAATTCAACATACTCATGTGTATATAAAACAAACATTTACAAAGAGCTTTCTATTCATGGCCAGATATGCAAATCTATGGCCCTTTTACAAACTTCCCGAAGGCTTCCAGGGAGAACCCTTACTCACTTCTCACACTCAACCACCCTCTAATGTATTTTTTTCTCAAAACCCCTTCCTATTTATACAATTTTTAAAAATCATTTAATTAAATGCTCAATCCCTTCAATTCCTCAACAAACCCCCAAATCTCTGAACATCCCTAAAGGATATATCTTTATCCCTAAAATCATTCAACTAATTAAATTCCCTCATATCCTTTTATTAAATAAAAAGATATTTACAAAAATCCTCACCTTCTCCTATTTTATTAAAATATTAAAAATTATCACACCCCCTTTTAACATATTTACAAAATAAAAAAACGCCCTTGATGCTCCTGCATCAACAACAGATATGGGCACCAAACTGGTTAACCCAAAAGAGAAATAAAAGAAGTGCAACTATACCTCTGGCCTGGAGACAGAAAAATTGACTAATTCACACCCTCAAACGGGATTTATAGAACTCAACCATTTTCAGTCTTCAGAAACCCCAACGCTGCTCTGAAGCCCTCTGCATCAGCCCTGATGGCCCGCCTCAACCCCTGCGTTGCTCAGGAAGGGCTTGCGCCGCCCTAGACTAGGTTACGCTGCCCCTGCGCTGCCCTGGCTTGACATGCGTCAGCTCTATTGGCCTCATGTTGTGCCTGCGCTTCCCTTTCTGGGCCTGCGTCAAACCTGCGTAGCTCCTAATGCCTCTGCGTTGCCCATGTTGGGCACTTGGTTGAGCTGCGTAGCTGCTGCCTCTGCGCTGCCTCAGTATACTGCTTCTCTGCCTTTGTTGCACTCTTGGCCTGGGATCAAACCATCCCTCTCGCCAATACTGCCCGTCGCTGCAACTAAAACACTTCTGAAATTCTTAGCAAACCACTTTCTAGAATTCACTAGATTCACCAAGCCCTCGCTAACGTTTGTGTTCTCCAAACATACCCCAAGCTCCTCTTCTTATACTTTTCTCGCGTTGAAACATCAACAAGCCGTGATCTAACTTGAATCAACGACTAAGATTACAAGATGCTTGATCCGTGTGACTCTAGACAATTTCATCACATGTTTAATTTAATTAACTTTAATCTTTTAATTTTCCCAAGTTAGACTTAGGGTCCTTAATTAAAAAATTAATTAATTAAATATCTCTTAAACGAGATGGAATTTCTTAAATCGCTTTCTGGGTCTGGGAGATCTCATGTTCTTTAGTCCCTCCACAAAGTTTGGGAGCTAGAGCACATCCGATGCTACTCCAACACCTCAAAATCTCACCGTAATTCATTTTTTCCGATGCACCGTGTCCCATCCAACTGTCTCAAATGAATCTCCTGGGTCCCGTTGCTCATGATGAGAACATCAAGAGACGATATCCAAATCCCCTGTGTCAGTTTGCAATGTTGGAGAGTGATAAATGGAACCTCAGGGCCGGTCCTGTGATCAACTCGCTCTCCAAATCTGAGTGTGTCAAACCTAATGGTGTGCCTGATGCCCTCGTAAGGAGATATCTCTGGCGTCAACACTCTAACAACCTGTTGTGCATCATCATGCTCTGCTGCTACACACAAATATGTACCCCTACATTCCTCTGCATAGGATGGAACTCCATGGCACAACTCCATGCACCACTGGATACCAACACTCAATGTCGTGCCACCATGTACCATAGGGCATCCCATATGTGCCCATGCATCCACCATAATGCTAGTACACCCACCACAATGTGATATACACCTCCTCATCTACCTAGGTGTACCTGAGTGGTCCAAATCCTCACATCCAATCGGGAATAACATTATCATGCTAAAACTTTGTAGCTCTGGTGCCCAATACATCAATGAGAGAGTAATGTCTCCATATGATGCCCTGTCTGGTGGCCTGTCAATGCCACCTACTCCTACCCACTCTTTCCAGAGTAAGCTAATCACCCTGTGATCCGAGGCTCCATCAATATGACAATATAAATCGTGAAATCTGCCTACTCTTCTATCAAACCATCTTATCGCTAGTGCTGACATAGATCTAAAAATGTGTGTGTGCCCAATAATATGTCCCATCACACATATACCACTGTCACCTACAAGCTCTATGATGTATGGCCCGCAATCCCCTCTGGTAATTCACGACCTCTACTAAAATGTGGTCATGGATGTACCCAACTACTTAACCTGCTCCATCGGTGACCCCTGTGGCCCATATATCCATCAAAAATCCTCCTCTTCATCCAAGGAACTATCTGGTGGTCTGCCGATGCCACCTCTTCTAACATCCTCTTGCCAAGAGACACTGTTCACCCAATGCCCCCACACACAACCAACATGCCAAGACAACTCATGGAGTCTGCTTGCTCCTCTGTCAACTCAACCTGCCACTAGTGTTGTCCAGAACTCTGGTGGGAATATGAAAATATGGGTGAGCCCAATCACAGGATCCACCATCCTACTAATACCATGACTGACCCAATCCAGAGTGGTGGGGAGTCCCACCTGGGTCCCCACAATGATCCAACCCTCGAGCCCCTCTAGAAGACCACGACCCCTGCTGAACTACGCTCTCGGCCCTCGATGTATCTGAAAACCTAGCTAGCCCCTTCAGGTACCAACTCAATACCTCTCACCATCCAATCCCTCGGGATGGATCGAGAGCACAAACTCCCGTACACGGAATTGGAACCCCATCCTGCGATAGTTGCACCCTGCACAACTCATGTTTCTGAATCTCACTAGTTTGGCCAATCCATGTAATCTTCCCAGGTAACACATCCTCTCTCTCACCAACATGCAGAGGTGGCCCAATAATGCTGCAAGCCCCATAGATGTATACCTCAAGGGGACTGTCATTTAAACATATGACATATATGTTCGTTGTCAGTGCATCTGACTGCTCCTCATCGATGGCCAACTCTAAGGATGGTTGCTCATCCTCCTCCCTCATGGGTTCAACATGAGCCACTAACTGTCCCTCCAAATATAGCTCATCATGCACAACATCCTCAACAACCACCGATATGTAGCTATCGTCTAGAAACTGTTGATAAACGGTTGTCATTGATGTCAACCCAAGCAGCACCAGGGGCTAACCCAATATTGCGTGGGAATTTTGACCTACCAAATTAATATATTCTGGGTCAATAATGCTTTTGATGGTTTCTACTTGTCGAGATGTTTCCGTTGATATATGGCACGCCATGTAATTCTTCACGGTTTGAGAGATATTCATGTTTGAAGTTTGTACCCCCAGTTAGTGGGCTAAAACCCTATGGGGTTGGGGCATGGGTCATTGAAAAGTCATAATTAATATTTTTTAAGCTCCTAAAATCCCTCCCACGTTCACTTGTTGAAGCCCCTCTCAACTTAAGCATTTATATAAATTGTGATCTTCATTTCCTCCTTAGGCAAGGGATTCGGCCATTTGAAACAGGTCATCGTGGCATTTTCGCTCTAAATTTTTTTCTACGAAGGTTCAAAAACTGAAATTTTTATGAGGCGAAGCCGAATTCTTGAGGAAGCTGCAGTAAAAATTTCAGATCAATGTGCGCAAATTTTTGGAGATATGATCTGTGGAATTCAGGGTTTTTGCAGGCTCCTGAAATTCATCTCAAAGAAGTGACCTTGGAAAAATCGTCATAACTCTCTCTTAGAGTATCGGATTGGAATTCCATAAAATGTGGTGGATAGTGCATAGTTTGTAGTTTTCGCTCTATCAATTTTAGAGCCAAATGAAGAAACAGTGACACGTGGAACGCCATACAAGTGTGCTCTGCTGAAACAGTCCATAATTAGGGCATTGTGAGAGATTGGGCATAACTCTCCCTTGAAGAATCCAAAGTGGGTCAGACCTATGGCATTGGAAATAATACTTAGAGGACTACGACAGGACCGAAAATCAGATATTGAGGATCTGAAATAACAGAGATACACCAGATTCAATATCGAGCTCCTAGAAGGCAAAAAAAATCTAGATCATGTGTTGTCAAGGGTTGCAAAGGACTAGACTTTCTACGGCAGCAAAGCAAAGCAAGGTGCAGCAGAGGGTAGCATGACAAGAGCAACAACCAAGGTGCATAACAACAACAAGAAGTTCATCATATGAAGTCTTCAAGTGGGAAGCACTGCATATAATCATTATAAAGGTATCATTGTACTTAGTCATTGTAAATACATTATTGTAAAAATTGTACTAGTATCTATCTGCCAAGGGTTGAAGAGGCAGTGTTGGGAGGTCTAGGATCATCATTAGGTGGTTGTGTCAAAGTTGGGGTTATGGTCTAGTATATCTTCTTCTTCTACATCATTCTATATCATTGTAAAGTGGACCATTTTCCCCGGTACGGGAGTCCATTCTTCTTTTATTCTTCTATAGGGTGGTAGGGTGGTGCTAGGGTGAGTTGTAGCTCATTGGGTGTTGGGGAATCCATTCAGTTGACTACTGAAGAATCTCGGGCATTGGAGCATCCATCCAGTTGGAGCTGGAGAAGAATGCTTTTCTAGATTCTAGGAAGTTGGAGCTTTATTTTCAATTGGAGTTGAATATTAAAGAATTATTAGAAAAGCATTAGGTGGTTTTTGTCCCGGAGTGGGTTTCCACCTTAAAAAATGTGCGCATTTGTGTTCCTCTTATTTGCTGATATCATTGTACAAACACTGATAATAATTGAAGATTAACTAATGCTCTAATTGAAAGAAATACTAAATCACCCCCCCTCTCAGTATTTCCAACAATTGGTATCAGAGTCAGGTTCCTTCAATAGCAGTTTAACAGCTGGAAGGAGGTCATGGAGCATACCAAGAATGGTGTACCTCTATCCAATGAAAATAATTATGCACTTTGGAAAGGAAGAATGGAGGTCTATCTCTTGGCGCAATGTTACGAAGTATGGGACACTGTTCAAAATGGACTTACATCAACCGCGGATGAACAAGGTAAGAAGAATTTGGTAAATGATGCAAAAGCAAAGAATATTATTAACAGTGGTCTTATTGAATCTTCTTATCATAAGGTGTTGGGTTGTAAAACCGCCAAAAATTTATGGGACAAGCTTGAGAATATATATGCAGGTGACTCAAATTTCAAAGAAGCAAAGCTTCAAATCTATAGAGCAAAATTTGAGCAACTCAGAATGAAAGAAGATTGCAACATTGCTGCATACTTTCAATACGTTGATGAAATAACCAATACTCTAGAAGGATTGGGAGAGCTACTTGACGAGAAAACTATTATACGGAAGATTCTTAGAACATTACCAGGGAGATTCAACCCAAAGTTATCGGTCTTAGAATACAGTGCAAATTTGGACAAACTCAGCAAAGAGGAATTACATGGAGTTCTCATAGCATATGAAATGAGACTTGATGAAGAAGAGGGTACTTCGCATCTAGAAACTGCGTTCGTTGCATCTAAGAAAACCAATAAGGATAAACAACCTTTAATTGAAAATACATGCACCTGCAAGTGTGAAGAAAAGGGAGATGATGAAGAAGGTCTTTCAGATGAAGAATATGCTTACTTCATGAGAAAACTACAAATTGGTAAGGGAAAATTCAAAGGTAAACTTCCATTGATATGTTTCAGCTGTAATGAGGTTGAGCATTTTGCAGCAAAATATCCAAACAAAAGTAATGGCAACTCAAAAAGAAAGAAAGGCTTTAAGAAATTCAACAAGCAAGGATCCAAAAGGAAATTTCTCTCTAAAAAGATAGCTCATCATTCAATGAAGACAATGATAGTGAAGAAGAAGTCAATGAGAGAGTATTGTTTATGGACAAGCACAATAAGCAAGAGGTATCAAACAACGAAGAAGAAGGATGGACCATAAAAGAATTTTATGAGGAAGCAATCAAGCTTATAAAAGATCTCAAGGCGGAGAAGATCCATTCCAAAACTCTTGAAGAAAAAGTTCAAGGTCTCAAAATTGAAGTTGAACAACACAAATGCATTGAAGAGTCACTTCAAAAGAAGTTGGAAGAAAGAAACCAAGAAAGGGAAGAATTAGAAGCCGAAGTAGTCTCGCTGCGTGAGGAAGTGAAGAAAGGAAAAACTATCCAAAACTATGCCAACAGCTCAAGGGCATTGGAAGAACTCATCAACAATCAACCATCTTACAATGACAAAACTGGCATCGGTTACAAAGAAGAAGAAGCAGGAACTTCTACAACAAAATACAATGAACCTATGAGATCTGACATGCATGTAGATTTCATTGGACAAGATTCACAAGAACAGACTTGGAAGACAATTCCTCAACGAAAACTTCCATCTAGGTACCAACATATTTTTTATGGCTACTGTTATTCATGTGGAAAATTTGGTCATAAAGCTATAGAATGTCGCATGTACCCTAGGAACAAATACAATTCCAGGAGATCTGTGAAATATGAACCTCCCAGGACTCAGCGAAACATCAATATATTTGAACATTTAAGAAATAATATTGAATGTTACAAATGTCGAAACTTTAGACACATAGCCAAAGACTGCAGACTTGAAAATCCTCCGAAAGGATCTTTGAAGCCACAAAATGAACAAACATGGAAGAAGAAGAAGAATGATAATTGTGCTCTCGCTTTCAAGACTCAAAAGAACAAAGATGTGTGGTATGTTGATAACGGTTGCTCAACGCATATGACTGGAGATAGAAATAAATTTGTATCTCTGAAAGAGAAGAAGGACGGAACCGTGTCCTTTGGAAATGATGGATCTTCAAATGTTATAGGATCAGGTACTGTCAATCTCGGAAGCAAATATGCTCTAGCCAAGAATGTTCTATTGGTTGAAAACATGAATCACAATCTACTCAGTGTTGGACAAATGTGTGATCAAGGACACACAATACTATTCAACTCCACGAAATGTGAAATTAGGAAAGGTGTGTATGGTGAAATTGTGGCTACAGCAAGTCGAGCTCCAAATGACATATATGTTCTAGATGAAGCAACCAAAGCATGTCTAATAGCTAAAGAGGATGATACAATAATTTGTAGCAATGATGATCGACTAAGTAAGAAGTTTGCTACAAAGGTGCAAAGTGATTTCGAGATGTCTTTACTTGGTGCGTTGACATACTTCTTAGGGCTTCAAATATCTCAGCAAGAGAAAGGAATATTTATACGTCAAGCCAAGTACATCAAGGAAACGCTCAAGAAATTTAAAATGGAAGATTGCAAACCCATCCTTACTCCAATGATAACAGGTTTCAAATTGAGCATAGACGACTCATCTAAGGATGTGGATCAAAGGTTGTACAGATCTATGATTAATAGTCTTATATATGTAACAGCCTCCCAACCAGATGTTATGCAAGCAGCTAGACAAGTAGCAAGATTCCAAGCAACACCAAAAGAATCACATATTAAATGTTCACCAGCATTGGAATATCTTCGCCAGAAGCTTGGGATTCTCCCAAGTTCTCATTAGATTTTCCTTTTCAGAATATAAAGCGGGAGTGGAAGTAGATTACAGGTTTGCAGGACGGTTGTGTGACAGGGGGAGTGGAAGTGTACAGGTCTGCAGGATGGTTGTGTGTCAACGCGAGTGGAAGTGTGTACAGGTCCGCAGGATGGTTGTGTTTCAGGGGGGGTTACCCTTTGCCATTGATGTCAAAGGGGGAGAGAATGTTGTAGGAAGAGGTGTCATGATCGCAGGGGGAGTACTTGTGTTGCCATCAATGCCAAAGGGGGAGATTGTTGATCAACGGTTGTCATTGATGTCAACCCAAGCAGCACTAAGGGCTAACACAATATTGCGTGGGAATTTTGACCTACAAAATTAATATATTCTGGGTCAATAATGCTTTTGATGGTTTCTACTTGTCGAGATGTTTCCGTTGATATATGGCACGCCATGTAATTCTTCACGGTTTGAGAGATATTCATGTTTGAAGTTTGTACCCCCAGTTAGTGGGCTAAAACCCCATGGGGTTGGGGCATGGTTCATTGAAAAGTCATAATTAATATTTTTTAAGCTCCTAAAATCCCTCCCATGTTCACTTGTTGAAGCCCCTCTCAACTTAAGCATTTATATAAATTGTGATCCTCATTTCCTCCTTATGCAAGGGATTCGGCCATCTGAAACAGGTCATCGTGGCATTTTCGCTCTAACTTTTTTTCTACGAAGGTTCAGAAGCTGAAATTTTTATGAGACGAAGCCGAAATCCTGAGGAAGCTGCAGTAAAAATTTCAGATCAAGGTGCGCAATATTTTTGGAGATATGATCTGTGTAAGTCAGGGTTTTTGCAGGCTCCTGAAATTCATCTCAAAGAAGTGACCTTGGTAAATTCATCATAACTCTCTCTCTGAGTATCAGATTGGAATTCCGTAAAAAGTGACGGATAGTGCACAACCTGTGATTTTTTCTCTATCAATTTTAGAAACAAATAAAGAAATAGTGACACATGGCATGTCGTACAAGTGTGCTCTGCTGAAACAGTCCATAATTAGGGCATTGCGAGAGATTGGGTATAACTCTCTCTTCAAGTATCCAAATTGGGTCAGACCTATGGCATTGGAAATATGACTTAGAGGACTAATATAGGACTGAAAATCAGATATTGAGGATCTGAAATGACAGAGATACACCAGATTCAATATCGAGCTCCTAGAAGGCAAGAAAAAGCTAGATCATGTGTTGTCAAGGGTTGCAAAGGACCAGACTTTCTACTGCAGAAAAGTAAAGCAAGGTGCAGCAAAGGGTAGCATGACAAGAGCAGCAACCAAGGTGCATAACAGCAGCAAGAATTTCATCATATGAAGTCTTCAAGTGGGCAGCACTGCATATAATCATTGTAAAGGTATCTTTGTACTAAGTCATTGTAAATACATTATTGTAAAAATTGTACTAGTGTCTATCTGCCAAGGGTTGAAGAGGCAGTGTTGGGAGGTCTAGGATCATCATTAGGTGGTTGTGTCAAAGTTGGGGTTATGGTCTAGTATATCTTCTTCTTCTACATCATTCTATATCATTGTAAAGTGGACCATTTTCCTTGGTACGGGAGTCCATTCTTCTTTTATTCTTATATAGGGTGGTAGGGTGGTGCTAGGGTGAGTTGTAGCTCATTGGGTGTTGGGGCATCCGTTCAGTTGACTACTGAAGAATCTCGGGCATTGGAGCATCCATCCAGTGGGAGCTGGAGAAGAATGCTTTTCTATATTCTAGGAAGTTGGAGCTTTATTTTCAATTGGAGTTGAATATTAAAGAATTATTAGAAAAGCATTAGGTGGTTTTTGTCCCGGAGTGGGTTTCCACCTTAAAAACTGTGTGCATTTGTGTTCCTCTTGTTTGCTGCTATCATTGTACAAAAAATGATAATAATTGAAGATTAACTAATGCTCTAATTGAAAGAAATACTGATTCACCCCCCCTCTCAGTATTTCCAATAGAAACTCTATCACAGATCCGGATGCCTCTGTACCTATTGACTCCTCATCAACGATGGATATGTCGCCCAACATCTCATCGACCTCTTGTGTGTTGCTATCACCTGAAAACTCGAACATGGCCTTGGACACCACATTAATGGATCCCGAAACAATGGATGATACCTCATCCATGGGTGGAACCTCATCAATAGATGGCCATCTGAGTGTATGCTCTACTCTCTCCACTAGGGTGTCAACCAAAGCTACCAAAGGGATCTCAAAAAAGGGTGACTCTTGTGTCACATTAGACACATCGACATGCTCCTCACACACCTGTGTTCCCACAATCTCATGCTCAACATCCTCCTTAGGCTCTTGATGTCTAAAGCCAGGTCTCCACTAACAAAAGCACCTATCGATCTCATCCTCTAAATGTCCTCCTCTATGCTCCACAAATGAGAAGGCCCTCCTGATCCTAGGGTCCAATGCCTCACACTCATCAATCCTATCCATGGAGGGCCTCATCAAATATTCAAAGGTGTCTGGTTCCCCCTCCTTCTCCAATTCATCCAAAAAATGAGGCATGCTAGGTTAGCTGGGTTGGCCATGGGTATTGTTTTGTTGAACTGAGTGTGCAAGTGTGTGGCTTCTCTATTGGTTATTTATCATTTGTTGCATCCCCTCTAAAATATGTTGGTTCTGCCTCACCAATTGTTAACTCTGCCTCATCAAATCCTCCATGATCCCCTTTGTATTCTTCCCTTTTTGTGTCATTGGAGTGTCCATAAGTTCACCAATCTCTATGTTTGTGTGTCTAGCACCTCCATGATCTTGGTAGCTTCCCCACAACTAGCCAAGATCATGCTCTGATGCCACTGTAATGTTCCAAATGGAAAATTTACATGGATAACAAAACCATGCAATTATATAAACACATAAATTTTCAGAGCATAAACACAATAACCAGAAATTTCTGCAAAACCTCAAACTGGCCAAGATTTTATTAATAATAGAGTTGTGGTACAAATGGGTTGGATAAAATGCACCTGGACTTGCACAAGGCAAGCTACAAGTACCAGGTGATGAGTACAGAAAATCTCAATAGCTAAATCCTCCAGAAAACTGTGTTGTTGCTCCAAAATTGCATTGTTGTCATGCTTTTCCCTCTGATATACCCCCTCAAAACTGCCTAGAAACTTCTAGGAATTTTGGAATATGATCCTTGCCCAAAACCCAGAAAAAACCAGAAAGTGTTTCCCCTAATTCCAACCTTCAAAATTTGACCCTTCATAGCTTGGCCCTCTTCCAATTTCGAATTTTCTCACTATGCCTTTTGTTGTCACTCATTGCTCCCCAAACTCCAAAAAAATCTCTCCATGGCCCCTCCAAGTATTTCTCCAAGACATCAAACCCAAATTCCTCTGGCAAGTGCTAACCCCAAAATGATGCCCTCCTATGACTGCGTAGTCACAGAGAGGATGATGCAGTCCCTAATGAATGGCTGATGAGAACTGCGTGTAGATGGCTCCTCTTGGTCTGTAGCTACTAAAACACTCCTGAAAATGGCCAAGGATCCCTCCTGTAGCTGCTCTGGACAATTTCTCCACAACCTAGCTCCACTATCACAAGTTGTCTCCCTCTACTGCGCAGTGCTAGCTCCAACTGCGTCCCAAACCCTCCAAAAATGTGTGGGACCTGTAGAAGTTGTCTCCCCCGGTCACAAGGTAAGGAAAGCCTTCCTTGGGTAGCACTCGTAGTCTACCGAAGAAAGGAAAGGTTGAGCTTGAGCACGCGAAGTCTACTTGTGATTCCACCCAGTAAGCTTGTTGTTTATTCTATCCAATAGCCAGGTCTAGTCTTTGTTATTGTAACAATTTGCCTTAATATTGACTCCTATATATTTGATGCCCACATCCAGACTGATCGCATCAATCTCAAATACGCTGCAAATTTCCCTACATAGAGGGCCATTTATGTCATCTGTGATAAGAACAGATTTTTTATTGCTCATGAAAAGACTTGTAGCCTTGCTAAAATTCCTGAGATTCTGGTGGATAAATCTCCAATCTTCATTATCGTTCATACCTCCGAACAGAAGGTTGTCAACAAACGTTAATGAGTGACCTGCATATTTCTAGTGACCTTCACCCCCATAATCACTGTCTTTTTCCTTCCTTGGGTTGCAACACAGAAAATCCATTACCAGAATAAAAGGGAGTGGTGATAAAGCACAGCCTTGGCGAAGACCCCGATTTTCCTTGAAGAAATAGGTTGGGAGACCGTTAATTATCACTACAAATTTTGTGGACTGTATTCAAGCCATGATCCATGCTATGTTACCCATGGATATTCCTACCTTGTGCATAACAATTCTCAGAAATTCCCAGTCTAAACAGTCAAAAGCCTTAATCGAGTCCACTTTAATCATACTTTCCTGGAATTTATTTCCCTTCATGGAGTGCAAGCATTCCTGAGTCGTGCCAATTGCATCCTTAATCTGTCTGCCATATAAAAACCCAAATTGTTCTGGGGAAATGAATGTGGATAATGTCTTTTTTTATCATATTGGCAATCAATTTAGAAATTATCTTATATAGAACATTACATAGAGAAATAGAACTGTAGTCGAAAAGGGAGTTCGGATGGTCCAGCTTCGGGATTAATGGGATGAAAGTTGCATGCAAATCCCCAGAAATATAACCATTGATTCAGGATTCTTCAGCTGAAGAAATAATATTAGGGATCATCGGTGCCATAAAGTGGTGAAATAGTTCCACACCCCAGCCATCCGAGCCAGGGATTTTTTTAGCATTGGCCTTCATAACCTCCATCACCTCTTCTCTCTGAATCAGCCTACCCAGTGCCTCATTGTCCCCCTGTTTAAATATTAGCGACATATGTTCTATGATGTCTCTTTGCGATAAGTAATCTTGTTCCCTTTCCTCATAATGACCTTTCAAATGCCTATATGCCTCATGTTTCAATTCATTTTTCTCATAATTAGTTGGCCCTCTATGCTAATGATACCCATGATATTATTTCTCATTTTTCGATTTTTTGCACAAGCATGAAAAAACTTAGTGTTTTTGTCCCCGACAGCCACCCATAGAGCATGACTCTGAAGTCTTCTCTTTGCCTCCCATGCCAACAAAATGGAGTTCTTTTTTTCCTTCCAGGTCCAAGATTTTCCTTTTATACAAGTCCAAAAAGAACAACGGGTCTGTTGGGTCGTTGAAATATCTCAGCACTGAGTCAATCTTCGAAAGGGACTTGACCGCTTCCAATTTTTTCTGTTTAATCCATGCTCTTGTTTCTTTTTTTAAAACACGGAGCTTAGTGGTAGTTCTCCCCATCGGGCCGCCAGAATAATTTGATAATGGCCGCTTCCAAACTCCCTTCACCAAAAGATTGGAATTCGCGTCTCGTAACCAGGGAGAGTCAAACCTGAATGGATAATGTCCAAGTTTTCCCCAACCCTCCCATGATAGACAAATAGGAAGATGATTCGAAAGAAAAGTAGGAATGACCGAAGAGGAGACCCCTTTCAAAATACCAACCAGAGAGTGACTTATAAGAAATCGGTCGAGATGCTTTGAGATGCCCTATGTCCCATTGCGGTCATTCCACTAAGCTGGGTCAAAGGCGAAGAGGAAATGTCGCATAAATCATATAAAATCATCAACTCCTCGAAAAAATTTGATAGAGGATCCATCGAGGCTCTGGCCCCCCAAATTTCATGTTTTTCCACCAAAAAGTTTTAAATCGCCGGAAAGAATGAAAGGGTCTAAATCCAATATGCTAGATGCTACGAGATTCTCCTAGAAATTTCTCCTTCCAGCATATGGAGCATAGAGGTTGCAGAGACGAAATCAATGCTTGGTTCTCGGTCGGTAACTTGTCAAAATAATGCCAACTTCAATATAGTAAGATAGAAAAGAGAAGTGGTTTGGGTTCCACATCGCACCCATACCACCTGAGTGCCCACACGCATCTGACGTACACACAAACCAATTGGGACATACCAACATCATATAGACCCAAAACCTTTCTCGATTTCACATGATTTCTTGAAGAAAAATAATGGAAGGGTTATGTGCCCGAACCAATTCCTTGAGTGCCCGAACTTTATGGGCCACACCCAAGCCCCGAAAGTTCATTGATAAAATGGTCATGGGGGAACATGAGGAGCAGGCGAAATACCTCTAAGAGCTAGATTAGTGAGTGTAATGTCTCAAATTAGCATCCCATCGGTCTGAACTGATTCCTCCAATGTTCTCCAATGGGGGCCGGTAAGTTACAAATAGACACTTTCTTGTATTTTATGGCTTGTTTCTTTTTTATTGAAGGAGGTCCAATGGTTTCATTTTTCCCCTTCCCTTTTACAAATTGGAAGAAGGACCTCTTGATCTCAAGGGGTTCCATGTTGAGAGATGAGGAAAAAGAAAGAGCCTCTAGAGCTCTGTCAAGGGACGAGTGGTCATCAAAGAAAACAACAGAGGAATGTCGAGAAATAGGACCTTTGGATAGTAAGGGAAGGTGATCGACTGAATTGTTGGGTTCCCTTTGAATCCCCCCCCTTCGCTGAGCATTAGTCTCAACACCAAGGTCGTCTAAGACAACTGAATGGCCCCCAAGGCGAGGCATCCCCCCAGATTCATGTGACAAAAATAGGGAAGAAATAGGGCAATAAGGATTTTCAGAGAGAGAAGGATGAATAAGGTTACGTGTGACTGCTTCCTTTGTGAGTGAAGAAGTTGGAGAAGAAACCATGGCTACTTATTCACCCCAATCCTCTACAAAACGATCTTTATGGCTGCTTCGCATATCAAACCTCTGGTGGAAATCAAATCTGAGGTTCTCAGTCTCGTAACAGATGAGACAATGAAAGGGGATCCCCTAGTAATCAATGGAGATGTTAAAAGAGGATGAGCCCCATCTGACCTCAAGATTCTCCAGTAATCCCTTCCCAAATTCAATCTTGACCACAACCCAAGCCATCTGCTTACCGAGTTTCCTAAAACTCCCCCCATCCCAATAGTAAAACTTTCCTATTATGCTGGAAATTTCCTTAATGGCCACCTCATTCCATAGTTTCACAGGCAACCCTAGAAGCTTAACCCAAACCAGGTTTCTCCTTGAATTCTCACAAAAAGGGTGAAATCCTGCACACCGACGCTAAAGCACAAGGACTCCTCCCCGCTTAACCCATGGAGATGCTAGAATGAGCTCAGAGTCCTTAGTGGCCAGAAAGTGGAAACAAATCTAACCATTGGACAAGACACTGATATTTGGGTGATATTTCAACAGTGGAAACCACCACGCTTCCACCCAAATCTTCAATTTCTCGTGTGAAAATTTCTGAAAGTTACTTTATGCAGAAATTTACTGTTAGATTTGGTTATACTTCTCCTACTTAAACAAGTTATTAATGCTGAAATATTCAGATTAACATCGAAGTAAACACATAACAGACTTTCACCGATTCAGATCTAGAACAGAAAAGTACATGCACAATAGACAAAGTGACACACAAGATTTTCTGGACAATAGTCCCCGGAAAAACTCAATGCGGGAAAAACGATCTTCTCGCTGCTGGAGGGTTTATATTATTAAGTAGTTTCCTGAATACAACAAACCTGGGCACCACACTGGTTAACCCAACAGAGAAAAAGATAGATCTGTAGCTAACATGTTGTTATGAAGCCAAAACCTTGACTGATCCACACCCTCAAACAGGATTTACAAGACTCAGTCAAATTATGGCCCTAGAAACCCCAACGTTGCCTCTGAATCCCCTGCTTCAATTTCTTCGGCCTCTGCATGCCTTTGCGCTGCATAACCCCAGAATGGGTGACACAGACCCTACAGTGCCCTTGAGGGTCTCTATGTAACCCAGATGGGTCCCCTGCTGCCTAGCGTTGCCCCAGAAGGGACTGCGTAGCTGAAGCTGTCTCTGCGTTGCGGAGCTGCTGCCCTCTCTGCTGCTACTGCCTCTGCTTCTCTGCACTGCCTCTAGAAGCTGCTCTCTGCCTCTTGTTGATTCTAGGCATTGGGATTAGACCATCCCCTTTGCCTAAAGTAACCCTCTCTACAGCTGAAACACTTCTGGAAATTCTTAGCAAACCATGCCGTAGAATTATAGCTTAGTCTCAGAGATCTGCCTCGTGTGTGTGTTCTCCAACTGACCCCAAGTATTTCCTTTATACTTTCTCGTTGGGAAACCAACGGCCATGATCAGATCTTGAATCAATGGCTAATATTTAAAGAAAGCTTGATCCATGTGACTTAAGACAATTTCATCCCATGTTTTAATTAATTACCTTTAATAATTTAATTTTCCTAAGTTAGACTTAGGGTCCTAAATTAAAATTATTAATTAATTAATTATCTCCCAAACTGGATGAAATTTCCCAAATCCCTTTCTGGGTCTTGGAGATCTCATGTACTCTAGTCCCTCCACAAAATTTGGGAGCTAGAGCACATCCGATGCTACCCCATCACTCAAGGAAACTCAACAATTTGCTGATCATCCTAATGTCATTCCACCTTCCAATCAATGCCTTCAGCGTCAACATGTTAATGCTTGTTCAAAAGGATTTGGCTCCAAGCGATAGAGGCGGTTCCCCTGTGACCGCTTTCAAAAACCTGTGTTTATTCTTAGTCTCAAGTGATCCCTTTATTACATTGGATTGAGCGTTGTGCTCTACATCTCTATTCAGAGCCTTACAGTCGCGAAAAGGAAAGGACTGAGGAGCAAGTGGGGGAGTGCTTTTATGTGTGTTGGCTTCCTGCTCTGCCTGAATCGTGATTTCACTAGTTTTTCAGGGAACAATGGCGAAAACCCCAGCATGTCCTCCATTTGTTGGATCCAATACATGTACTAATTCCACACACGCTAATGAAGAAACCGCCCACATAGAAAAAAACCTCGTGCCCCTTGTCTAAGAGAAAGGACAAAGGAAAGGAACGGACGAGTGACTGCCAAAATTAAATGCTTCTTACCAACTCCCACCTGCACCCAACGACCACCGAATCCCGAGATAAAAAATTCAAATTTTGAATCCCTTGATAAGCATTGTTTAGTTCGAGATGCATGTTACTTCCCCGCATAAATACAAAGGCTTGTTTGATCTTCTAACTCCGGTCGCTTGTGTTGTGATTGTCCCTCTAGGCATGTTGTAAACTCGTCGAGAGACACCTGATATGCACTTATGTCCTGAAAATTCCCGATCCTGATTTGCTTCCCCCAACTGCGCTCTATGAATTATTATACAGTCACATTATGTTGCTCCTTGTAATATTCCTAATTAGCAATTTTGCTAATTAGAAATATTATTTTTTGTCAATTTTGTATTTTTCATACGTTATGGCCAAAAGGATGTGGGATCGGGGACCCACGAATAATACTAGTTAGACTATAGGCTTTACACATTAGCCTAAGTCAAAATTACGGCTCTAGTGGGAAAATGATGGCCCAATGAGAGGAGACTGCACAACACATGTGGACAAAGCAGTGATTGGGTTGAAGAGGAGGCAACGTAGTCATTAGGTGGGTCCTAAGGGAACATTGGGAAGCTTGAGACAAAAGGAAGCATGCAACATCATTTTGATCATTCACTCATAAATTTCGAACTTGTCTTTGATAGTGAGCACACTTGAACATGAAGCCAAGTCTGCAAGTGTTGTTTAGCACACAGGGTGTCTTTGAGGGGAGATCCCAGCCTCAGCTTCAATGGACTTTGAGTGCCAGTCCAAGGGAGGTGTTTTGACTTATTTTATCATTTGTAGTAGCAAGGACTTCATCCACAGTGCAATCAGCTCTTGAGCAGTGCAGAGGCTGTGTAATCAATGAGGAGATCACTCTGGGAGCTTGGGGATTGAGGAGATTTTGGAGGAGACTTGGTGGGGAGGCTTAAATCTTACTAACCAGGGACTTTCAAGGCATTTTGGTGGCCTTCAACAGCAGGATTTCCAGGAGGATTGATTAGCCTAGCAACTTAGTGAGTCAAGCCCAAGAAGGTCAATTTCCGGGGTCGAGCATTTGGCAAACCCTTTGCGGGTTATTGTGGGTTTCATGAGTAGAGTCTGTGGTTAAAAGCCCAGAATTTTCTGAGCAATATTGCAAGCCTAAATAATAGACCTTCAAAAGCAGCAGCAACATTTTTGGCCAGGGACAGCGCAAAGCTACAACCATGTAATGTACTTTCTGAGGGTGATTTCTAGCTTGTCTCAGAGGCTATCTCTAGCTTGCCTTGAGAAAGCTTAGGTGCCTTCATTCCAGAACATCATTATACACATTTCCAACAAAATTAATAAAATGGATCAACTCAATTTCATGGCTCTATTTTTGTTTTAATGGCGTGTTTATTTTTGTTTTTGCTTAATGTCATTTGATGCCTGTTATTACTGTAATTTACCATTAGGAATGTTATAGTGGTATCAAAGCTCATAGACTTGGCTCAGTCTATGGAGAGCAACATAGTCTATGACACTGGAAGACAAGCAAAACGTTACTTACAGGAGACAAAGGTATAGGAGTAGATAAAGGAAACTTGAAATCACTCCAAACCCTATGAATAATGAACCAGAGGTTGAAGGAAGAAGCATGGGGGACGCAGGAGAGAAGAGGAGCAAGGAGGAGGAATTTTCTCACCTTTTGCTGAACGCAGTGCAGGATTCTCCAAGAACATTGAGGAGATGGGACACCGGAGCAATAATGGTAGCAAAGGGAAGGCAACCCAAGCAAAATTCCAGGTGGGAGAAGGATTCGACACCTCACAGCACTAGGCATCACTGAACCCAAATATGCCCACAGTGCCTTATACACCCCCACGATCTACCATACCTACGTTCTTAGCCTCAGGAGGAGGAGGAGGAGGACCTCAGGAGTAGGAGGAGGCTCATTATGGAGAGTACTTCTTAGAGTACTAGTCTTATGACCCGGAGTTCGGGAGGACCATTACTTTTAAAGATTTCTACCAATTGAAAGGCAATAACAGAACAAGAGGGCAGAGTGGAGGAGGCTACATGCAAGGGAATGACTTGCAGCATACCATGGGGAGACTGTTCCTCCGAACTTTTGATGGCTCTTCTAAGAGCTCAACCAAGGCGTGGGTTGAGAAGCTAGATGTTTACTTCCAACTGAAGTAGATGATTGAAGGAGAGGAAATCAAGGTTGCCATGCTACACTTGGATGGAGAGGCTCATGACTGGTGGTTCCATGGGCTGACTACGCTGGGTCACGCAAGGGTGACAACATATGATGAGTTTACCAGGAGGGTGCTAGAGAGGTTCGAGAGGAAGGACCCAGAGGAGTATTTAGGGGCGCTGACCAAGCTCAAGCAGACTGGGAATGCAGAGGTGTGTATTTCGGAGTTCTTGAGGCTATCAGTGATGGTTCCAGATCTGTCTGAGTCCAAGAGGATCTACATGTTTGTTGAGGGATTGGCAGAACCATTACATCGCTTAATGAGGTCGAACAGACCCACTATGCTACAGGACACAGTGGGGAGGGCTAGAGATTTGCAAGATGCCCTACCCAGGGCTAGAGCTCCACTGCCCAATAGACCAGGTTTCCAATAGAGAGGAAGAGACATGAGAGCTCTACCCCTGAGAGGAAACTAGGGAAATTGGTAGCTATATGACGAGACTAGGAGGGACCTTCGAAGGAAGAAATGCTGCTTTACTTGCCAAGAGCCATGGGCACCAGGCCATAGGTGTGCAACAGGGAAGGCACACTACATAGAGGTCTTCTCAGACAGTGATGAGGATGAGGAGACGTACTTCGAGATGGGAGGAGAGGACAATGCAGCACCCCAAGAGGGAGGGCCTACACTTCCACCCCCACCAGTAGCAGCAGGCGCTGTGTTTGCACCTTCAGGAGGGGCCCTCGCATCACTGCGTGGGGTACCCAAGTATTTGACCTTGAGGATCATAGGGACAGTAGGGACAACGTGTTTTGGTGTTAGTGGATAGTGGAGCCACTCACAATTTCACTGATGCTCAGATGGTGCAGAAGAGGGGCATCACTACAAAGGGGTTCGAGGGATTTTTAGTGTTGGTGCCAGGGGATAGGACCATGCAGTGCATGCGCTATGTTCCAGCCTTGATTGTGACCATGGGGAACTACTCCATGACTAATCACTTCTTTGTGTTCGACATTCCGGGCACCAACGTAGTGTTGGGGGTCCAGTGGCTCTAATCACTTGGCAGAGTCACCATTGATTGGAAAAGGTTGGAGATGGAGTTTTTGGATACTTATGCGAAACCGGTGTTGCTGAGAGACATGCACTCCTATCCACCACAGACAGTCTCGGCTCACAGGATGGAGGCCAACTTGAGGCATGGAGATATAGAGTGGGTTGTGGAGTTGAGGATCTCGTAGGCTGGGGGTGTGATCAAAACAGCACATCCAGAGATTCAGGCCATCCTTGACAAGTACCTAGTAGTATTTGGAGACATACCACCCGGCCAACCACTTGACCGAGGATTTGAGTACACCATTGAGCTAGAGCATGGGTTGCAAGCAATTATCACTACTCCTTATAGGCATCCTAAGGCATAAGGGGTGAGATAGAGAGGGCTATCCATGAGCTCTTGGCATTGGGGAACATCAAGCCCAGCTCTAGCCCTTTTGCTTCATCAATTGTTTTGGTGAAGATGAAGGATGGATCTCTGTGGATGTGCATTGATTATAGGGCCCTGAATAAAAAGACGATGAAGAGTTGTTACCCTATTCCACTGATTGACGAGTTGATGGACGAGTTGAGGGGAGACAAGTTCTTCTTGAAGATCGATTTGCAGTCCGGGTACCACCAGATCCGGGTGAGAGACAAGGATGTCCCTAAGACAACGTTTGGTGTCATTATGGGCACTTGGATTTTTTGTTGATTCCCTTTGGGCTAACCAATGCTCCGACCACTTTTCAGTCCTGTATGAACCACATATTCTGTGTCCAACTGAGGAAGTTCGTGATGGTATTCTTCGATGACATATTGATCTACATCCGAACTTGGGAGGAGCATTTGCAACACTTGGAGACAATGTTGCGTATCCTAGAGGAGCATCAGTTTTACGCAAAACTATCTAAGTGCAAGTTTGATTTGACCGAGATGCTTTATCTGGGTCATATCATCGATTTTGATGGAGTGAGGGTGCACGAAGAGAAGATCAGAGCCATCCGGGATTGGCCAAAGCCCAAGAATGTGACAGAGCTTCGAGGTTTTGTGGGCATTTGCACCTATTATAGGAAGTTCGTGAAGGGCTTCTCACAACTAGCAGCACCCCTTACTAACTTGACCAAGAAGGGGGCATTTATTTGGACCACCACAGCACAGGAGGCTTTTGAGCGCCTCAAACAGGTGATGAGGAGTTGCCCAGTACTTTAACTACCTGATTTCATTAAGCGTTTTGTCTTGGAGTGCGATGCATCAGGAGAGGGAGTGGGGGCTGTTTTGATGCAGGCGGGCACCCCATAGCTTTCGAGAGTCGAAAGTTGTGGCCACATGAGAGACTGTACCCTATCTACGATAAGGAGATGCTAGCCATCATGCATGCGCTAGCCAAGTTCTGACAGTACCTGGTGGGGAGCAGATTCAGAGTGAGAACCGACCATAACAGCCTCAGGTTATTTTTGGAGCAAAGGCAGCTATGGGAGAGGCAACATAAGTGGGTAAGCAAGCTCTAGGCTTATGACTTTGACATCGAGTATGTCAAGGGGAAGCACAATGTAGTGGCAAATGCATTGTCTAGGAGACTGACTTCCCTTTCGCAGATGAGTATTGCTTCAGATTGGAAGGCCCACCTGTTGGTAGAATATTCCAAACACTGGTTTGCATGCGAGGTCACCTGTTGGTAGAATATTCCAAACACTGGTTTGCATGCGAGGTCCTTGATGGGCAGGTGACTGATGACAGATACCGGGTGATGGATGAGGTGATTTATTACAGGGACCGGATCTATTTGGCAGCCAAATCCCAGCTGCTGGAGAAGATTCTACAGGCAGCCCACGACTCACCATTGGCTAGGCATCAGGGTGTGGCCAAATCCCTCGGTTCTCTTGGTATCAGAGCACTAGGGGCGTGCTGGGATTATGAAAGATATGTGTGGTTTTGTGAATCGAGGCCGTACTTAACAGCTATCGTGTTTATCCAGAACGACTCGAGTCTGGTCTCTCCGAAGGTTTCTGCGTGCAAATTGAAGAACGCTCGACCCAAGTGTTGTTGGGCGCGGTGCGCATAAGGAGCCTGTTGTCAGCTTGTAGGAGTTTGGATGGCTTTAAAATTTGTGGTGTGGCAACGATAATTGCAGAGAAAGAGCAAGGGGTCTCAGGCATTTCTGCCATAGGTCACGTGAGACGTGAGACGTTTGCAACCCAGCTCTGTCAAAAATCCAACACGGTAATGCCACTCGGATTCGAGCCCGGCTATGTTAAAAATCTATCATGGTAATTCCACTCGGATTCGAGCCCCGCACCTCGTGGAATTGGATCACATCGCAGATAACCACAGGCACCGAAGACAACTTTCTGTTGGGATTCTCTGTCGGGTTGATGTGTGGAGAGTCAAGACTGTGATCAACTTCCGCTCAAAGTTCTCCGTTGTTTCTCTCACCGACACAAGAGCCATCGACTGCGCGCAATGTGGATTTGATATTTTGAAAGTCTAAGCCCAAGTTCGAACTTCTATTATTTTTGAAAATTAATTTTCAGGATTAGGCAAGTTAACATTAACTGAACGTTTAGAAGAATGGTTTTATTATCTGTTCTATTTCAATGCAGTATTCTGACCTCTCCATGAAACGCAATTAGAAGAACAAATAGGTTGATGGTTTTGGGCGCCAGGCCTTTAGAACATGTGAAAATGTGATCGGTTTTGAATTGCTTCCAAAATTTCATTTAAAAATATGTGAGACGCATACCGATCCCAAATACTCCGAGGCCGAAAATGGGAAAGTGAGCGTCAGAAAAACGTCTCTGTGGAGCTGCTATGCGAGAGTTGCAGGTGGATTGAAAGAGAACTGAGTCGTACACACGAGTTTTGTGTAGAATATATGTCGTTAAAGGCAATAAATATTTTGTGGAAAAATTATTTACGCTTAAAGTAGTGAATATTGAAAATTTTAATTGCGGCGTTGAGGTCAAATTTGTTTGTGGTACAGAAAAGAAAAGAAATGAAAAGAAAAAAAAAATTGTTTAGAGAATCCTGGGTTGAAGCTGGGAAATAACCACTTCAAGTTGGTCGTTATGTGGCATCTGCAGTTTGACGAGCTGGGTCGAAAATCTGCGTGAAAGACATCTGGAATTAATTACCAAAGTGCACAAGGCATTTAATTCATTTAGAAGAAAGTGACATGGGTGGAATACGTGGAATTCAAAGGTAAAAACTTTAACGTGGGCACTTTTTTAAAATATATTACTTCATGTTTGGAAAATGTTAACGAATTGAGAGAGGTGTTTTCATAAAGAGATAAGGTGTTTAATGGAGAGATATGGCGATAAATATTTTTTTTTGCCTTTTTATTAAGTAGCTTCATCATGGAAGTTTGAAAGGCAATGTAAGTGATTTGAAAAAAAAGAGAGTGTATTTGTAATTATTTGTGATTGTTGCGAGAGATAAGGAGTGGATGGAATTTTTTTTTTTTTTTTTTTGGGAGTTATAAGAGTAAAGATTGTAATATGGATAAGTGAATTTGGGGTGATTAGTTGCATTAAATTTTTTGTAATATTTGTGAAGGTTTGGAATGACAAGGTGTGGGATTTGAAAAATATTTTTGGCAGTTGATGTTAAAATTAAGTGAAGTTTACAACTTGTTTTTTGAAGTCATTCAAAGTCAAAAGTTTTGTAAGTCAAAGAGAGTGGATTTTCTTTCAAAGTCAAGTCACAATTAAAGTTGTAATTGAGCAGTCACAATGTCAAGTGAGCCAAGTGAGCAAAGTGAGGGTTGAGGTCAAAGATAAGTAAAGCCGATATTGAAGTTAACTTAACTTTGAAGCTAGCGTTTGGCATTATCATTGCTTCATACGCTGAAAGGTGAGGTATTCCAGTAATTAATAAAGACATTTTTTGATACTTTTGTCCTAGATCCGCCCGAAATTGAATAAGGAGATCTTAGGTACACCATGTGTGTGTTTGTGCTGGCACTTGTTTTTTATGGCTTCATGATGTCGCTTATGATTTGTGTCTAGTTTTGACACATAAATGGTCTCATTTAACACATACATAAAGTTCAATGCAAGCAAGCACATCACTTGTAACTAAGTCGCTGCCAGGAAGGATAATCAATCTTAACATGTGCATTTGTGCATCTACAAAAAAATCAAAGTTATCAACAACGGCATTCTACCTCAACAAGCAAATTAACTCAATACAATCAAGTTAATGAACCTGCAAACTCCAGCGTTTCAAAGCACAGTCTACATCAACATTCTTGCAAAAAAATTTAAGAACTTGTAATCAAATTCCAATTGCATTGAATTGTAAGGGTGCATTCTCGGTTGAAATCGACACCCAAATTTTGAATTGAGTCAAATTAAGTCAAAGTGAATTTATTGTAGTGAGTCATTAAAATCATTAAGCATTTTTGGGTGCATTTTCGATGATATTCGACACCCTTCCTTTAAAGCACAATCAAGTGAGTACATAAATTGCGCGAGTTTTTAACTCTAAATCAAACAAAAAACAATTTCACTTCTCCTGCAAGCGAGCGTGAGTATTCATTCAAGCAAATTCTATCAAGTCAGTACAAAGTTCACAACATCAAGCGAGTCAGCGTGAAGTTCATTGCAGCAACAATCAAAGCAAGTGAGCGAGTTCAACTCCAATGCAAGTCAATGTAATATTCAAACAACACTCAAGCAAGTTGAAATTTACAACAAGTGAGCGTGAGTTCCAGTGAACTTGAAACAAGAGATACAAGTTTCACCAAGCAAGAGATCAAGCAAATTCTGAAGCAAGCGAGCATGATAAACTCAATCAAGTGAGCCAGTACAAGCGTGTTATTCAAGCAACAAAGCAAGCGAGCATGTCATTAACATCAAGCGAGTGCATTTAATCCACCAAAGTTCAAATCAAGTGAGATAGTTCAAGACAAGCGAGCCTGAATTCAAGCGAGCAAGTTCACATGGCGCAACACATCCAGTTGTTACAAATTCTTCACAATTTGATGCTCTCAAGTGTTGAAGACATGGTGTAAATCAGCAAAGAAACTCTTGTTAATCTTTCACAGCATCTACAACAAACAAATGAAACGATTGAGTTCCTTCAACTGGAGTCGCAACTACAAAGAAATGAGTTGCAAGAGAAGAGTAATGTTTCCGATTCTTTGAACCATACAGCTAAAGATGATTCTAAGTCATTCATCCAAACATCTTCAAGTGTTGAAGTTGTTCCAGTTCAACTTTCTTCCAAGCCAATCATCAAGCCATGGGAAGAAATCCAAAGTAACAAAAATCGACGAGGCTTAGGATATGTCAAAGATGACGCCAACTTGCATATCCCAGATTATTCAAAGCCCATTAAGTTCGTCAGTGCAGGATTTGTTAAACAAATCACCTCAGCACGTTCTGAGAAAGTTGCAGACAAAAAGAAATGCACGCAACTCAAAGTCGCAGTCAAACCGAAATGTCCTCATTGTCAAAGAACCGGTCATATGGAAGATCAGTGTTTTGATCTCCATCCTTGTTGCCATTGTGGCAAGCCCAATCATTTCTTAGAGAAATATTGCAACCAACAACAATCAGCCAGATTAAAGATCAACTATGAATGGATTGATCCTTGGGAATGGTCGTCCACAGTCAAAAGATTGTTTCAGTTCTACAACCAATTACAATCACACCTAGTGCAGCCGACAGTGAAAAGAAGATGGTACTCTCATGCAGTTGAATGGGGGAGTACACCAGTGCACCACTCCTACACCTGTAAGGGAGAGTTCAGAAATAATTTTCAAAGGATTGTCTCTCCTTTCAGCTAACAAAGGGAGGGAAATGTCAATGAAATTGACGGTGGTTGTTAGATTGAAAGTCTCGACAAAACTAGCAAAAGTAGCTAGTGGGCATCAACAAATTCACCAGTGGGTAGTCGATAGCAAGGCAACAGTGAGCAGTTTTCAACACAACAAAAGCAACAATGAGTTGTTTTTTGACATCATCAGCTAGTGGGCATTCATCAAATTTTGTTAGTGGACAAATGATGCTAATTTCAAGCAAAGGACAGATGGATCCTTTTGCAGCTTGACACGTGATGGAGTTGTCAAGAAAAATTAAGAGATGAACCAGACATGCAGCTAACTCATGGTCTCTTCATATTTCAGTTTTTTTCAGCATCCAGCTTTGGTGGTTTTTCAGGCAATGTTTTTTAGAATCAACATGAGAACTTGGAAGATAGTTCCTCATTCTTATTTTGGATTTATCATTGAAGGGGGGAATGTTAGCCTCTCTCATAAAACAATTATAAATCCAAAATAAATAAATTAAATATTAAAAGTTAGGAATTTATGCCTAAATCTCTAGATTGGGTTGTTCCTCTAAGTTAGGAGTTAGTTTAGGTAGCTCCTAGATTGGTGTGTGTATGGCTGAGAATTGTCTCAACCAAAGTGTCCAAGATAGAACGCACTATCTTGAGACACAGTCTCCTCATCTATTTAATTGTAATATTACATTCTTTTAATAAGGAGAAAATATGTGAGGAAGCCGTGAGGCTGAAGCCTTTTCCGCCAATGTTTTGTCTCTGGTTTGTTATGTGTGTTTTATGTATTTTCTATGTGATTTGATTTTCAATACAGGGCTTTACCAAAACCTACAGGGCCGTTAGGGAGTGGTTTTCTTGGAAGGGCCTCAAGGACAATGTTCTACGACATATCCGGAAGTGTGAGGTGTGTCAGCGGAACAAGGGTGAGTTGTCACATTCAGCAGGGTTGTTGCGGCCCCTTCCTATTCCTAAGGGGAAGTGGGAGAGCATCTCAATGGACTTCATCACTAGGTTGCGCATGGTACAGGGAAAAGACTGCATCTACATGGTGGTGGAACACTTGACAAAGTATGCTCACTTCTTCGCGATTTTAGGCAAGTACACGGCCTCACATGTGGCTGTGTTGTTTTTTAGGGAGATCTTTCAGCTACATGGTCTTCCCAAGACCATTGTCAGTGACCGGGACAGTCATTTCATGGGTGGTTTTTTGGCAGGAGCTATTCTGATTGGTGGGCACAAAACTCACTCCTAGCACAAGCTATCATCCTCAAACGGATGGGCAGACGAAGATAGTTAACAAGTGGTTGGAGGGCTACTTACATAACTATGTGACGAGGCAACATAGGGCATGGTTATGGTGGTTGCACATGGGGGAGTATTGCTATAGCACCACCTTTCACATGTCAATAGGTATGTCTCCTTTCCACGCTTTGTATGGTTATGATGCTCTGACATTTGTTGACGTTATGTTTGGAGATAGCAAGGCCCCACGGTCCAAGGATTGGATAAAGAGAGACAGGACATCTTGAGGGCTCTCAAGGATAACTTGAGGACAACACAAAACCAACAGAAAATCTATGCAGACCGGGACCGCGTGGAGAGGCAGTTTGAGGTTGGGGACCTAGTGTACCTCCGACTTCAATCATACAAACAATCCACACTTAAGTAGAAGGGAAGCGAGAAGCCCAAGCCCTGCTTTTACAAGCCATATCGAGTCACTTAGAGGGTGTGGGAGGTGGCCTACGAGTTGGAGTTACCCCCGAGGAGCCGGTTGTACAACATTTTTCATGTATTTTGCCTGAAGAAGGCCCTGGGACAACAAGTTACAGCAGCTACTGAGTTACCCCCAATAGATGATGAGGGGCACTTGGTACTACAGCCAGAGGTCATTTTGGATTCCAAGGAGAGTATTTTCAGAACAGGGTGGGCAAGGAGTTTTCAATCCGGTGGAGGAATTTACCAAATGAGGATGCCACTTGGGAAGGGTAGAAAATCCTCCAACATCCATCACTGCAGTTGCTTCAGGACAAGCAACATCTTGGCAGGGAGAACTATAATATTCCTAATTAGCAATTCTGCTAATTAGAAATATTAATTTTTGTCCATTTTTTATGTTGCCTAAGTTATGGCCAAAAGGATGTGGGCTTGGGGCCCACGAATAATACTTGTTAGACTATAGGCTTTACACATTAGCCTAAGTCAAAATTGTGGCTCTAGTGGGAAAACGATGGCCCAATGAGAAGAGACTATGCAACACATGGGGACATCATAGTGATTGGGTCGAAGAGGAGGCAGTGCAGTGAGGAGGTGGGGCCCAAGGGAACGTTGGGCAGCTTGGGACAAAAGAAAGCATGCAACATCATTTTGATCATTCACTCATACATTCGAACTTGTCTTTGACAGTGAGCATGCTTGAGCAGGTAGTCAATTCTGTAAGTGTTGTTTCACACACCTGGTGTCTTCGAGCAGAGATTCCAGCCTCAACTTCGGTGGACTTCGAGTGTCAGCCCAAGGGAGGTGTTTTGCATTAGTTGATCATTTCCAGCAGTAAGTACTTCATCCATAGCGCATTCAACTCTTCAGCAACGCAATGGCTGCGCAGTTAGTGAGGAGATCACTCTGGGAGCTTGGGGAGCTTGGGGATATTTTGGGAGAGACTTGGTGGCGAGGCTTAAAGCTTCCTAACAGGGATGTTCTGGGAATTTTGGTGGCCTTTAGTAGCAGGATTTCCAGGAGGATCGATTAGCCCAACAACTTAGTGAGCCAAGCCCAAGAGGGCCAATTTCCGGGGTTGAGCATTTGGAAAACCCTTCGTGGGTTATTGTGGGTTTCATGAGTAGAGTCTGTGGTTAAAAGCCCAAAATTTTATGAGCAGTATTGCAAGCCCAAATAAAAGATCTTCAAAAGCAGCAACAACTTTTTTGGCCAGGGACAACACAAAGCTACAACCACGTAGTGTACTTTTTTATGGTGATTTCTAGCTTGTCTCAGAGGTTATCTGCAACTTGCCTTGAGCAAGCCCAGGTGCCTTCATTCCAGCACCTCATAATACACATTTCTAGAAAAATTAATAAAATGGCTCAGCTCAATTTCATAGCTCTATTTGTGTTTTAATGGCATGTTTATTTTTGTTGTTTCTTAATATCATTTGATGCCTGTAATTACTGTAATTTACCATTAGGAATATTACACTCTTCCAGATCTCCTGTGTAGAGAAGTCAGAATAAAAACAAAATAAAAAAGATTATTCCTGGATTGTGTCAATTTCCAGGCTTTAGTTGTTCAAAGTCTCGATTGCTTCTTTTTTGGCTCTGAAAACCAAGTCCTTCTTACTTCATCAATCCGGGTGTGAATCTAATAAGTCAACTCCCTTTGATTGGAAGAACTGTGAAAAAAACAATAACCAGTTTTATACCCAAATGAGCAGTATGAACTGCTGCCAAAGTTGATCAGAGTCCCAACTACATTTTCCTAGTTCTTGTAATGAAAACCTGTATTTCGACAATCTGAGAGTGTTTCTTCTATCTTCGATAGTTGTATGACCTGCTAACTCCCCACAGCTAGAAGTGTTAAAATTGGAAACTAGGGCCAAACTCCACTTTGGACTGCTCATATGATGAAGATGATATTTTTGTTAGATTCTTGTTTCCGATCTGACGTGCAAAGATTGATTTAAATATCATCTTGTTTGGATGAGCAGAAGTTGGATTTTGAATTTATTTTCTCACACATGTGAAAATTGTCAAGGTCGGAAAGAAATGTAATGTAGGCTCATAAGCCCCAATAGATGTGTCTCCACCCCTCATTGAAGGATATAAATAGGAGAGAGGCACTCCTCATTTTGGACATCATCTCATCACATCATCTCCTCTCTCATTGGTTCGTATGGCCTCAAGGAGTCTCTCTCTCTCGCACGTGTGAAAGGAAGGACAAAAATTTCAGTTTGTTCTAGGGCAGTGGACCAGGGCATTGACTAGAATTGACCAAGGGTCAAAATTCATCTTTTGATTTCGATTTTTGGGCAGAATTCCGATCTCTTGATGTCGCAGTATTGGCATGAAATCTGAGGAATTCTAGGCAGTTTGACCACAAAATTTGACCACAGCGTTGACTGAGTTTCACTATGTTTTTTGGATTTGTTTTACATTGATTTGGATCACTGTTGGAGGCCACATGACCGAGATCATTTGGTGAAGTCAACTTGATGATTTGACCAATGTTGACTTTCTGGTTAGGGCATCTTGTTGACTGTTGTTTGACTGAAATTTTGGGCAAGTGAAATTTTTATATTGTACTGAGTCTCTCTCTGCTGAACTTTTGAAAAATAATAAGAAGATTTGATTAAAGGGTTTTCCCCTGCCATCCGCCAAAATATTGTGTCCTCTTGTCTTATGGTTATTTGTTTATGTTCTATTAGCATTTACTATCAATGTTAATGTGATTGCTAATCTGGAATTGGAATTGGGCTAATAAGAAAAAATTGAAGTAAATTGCTCTAAGCATAGAACATACCATTATTATTTAAAATTAACGTGGAATCATAGCTCAGGTGAAGACAAAGCCCAAGCAAGAGTGAGAAGAGCAATCACTGAAATTTTTTGGACAAGGACAAGGGTCAATGGCTTCCACATCATACTTCAAATCTGATGACAAGCTCAATGATAAGTTTGATTATCATGCTTGGAAAATTTCCTTGAACTTGACTTTGGAGGAACAAGATGTTATGGACTATGTGCAAGGAAATATTATTGAGCCTCCTTCAAATGCACTGGCTGCCACTAAGAAAAAGTACAAGAAAGGGGAAAACAAAGCGAAGAAGATCATAAGGGACTCAATTCACAAGAACTTGGTTGCTTATATCTCCGAGCTAGGCACATCTAAGGACATGTATGACAAGTTGGTTGACATGTTTAGGGCTAGCAATGTAAATCAAATTCTCTTTTTGAAGAAAAAGCTGAAGGAAATTAAGATCGACAAAGGAGAATCCATCCAATCCTACTTTATGAGGATTACCGAAATAAAAAGTGATCTCTTATCCATTAGAGATATCATAGCTGACCGAGTGCTCACTCTTATTGCACTTGGAAGTCTTCCCTGGGCATAGTATGTATTCAATACCAGTATTCTCAACAATAACATCATTCCTGATTTTGATGAATTATTGACGAGATGCACTCAAGAGGAGACGAGGATGATGGAGAGATACAAGCCCCCAAATGGAAATGAACCTACTTCTTTCTCCATTCATGCAAAGAAGAAGAAAAATGTTGGTCCAAGAAATCAAGGTCAAGAAGGAAGGAAGGGTAGATGTTACAATTGTAACAGGTTTGTCCACTATGCTAGAGAGTGTCCCAATAAAATGGACTCACCCCAAGATGACGACTACAACAACAACTATTTCAAGGGAAATGGAAATCAAAGGAACAACAGGTTCAACAACAAAGGAAAGAGAAAGGATCCCTCTTCACGAAATGGAAATGGTCAAACTTTCAAGAATTCAAGCAACTCTAGGTATGATGAATCTAATGTTGTAAAGAACAAGCAAAAATAATTTCTTCTTAGATCTACCCTCTCTGTTGCATCTCCTCCCGACACCCTGGATAATTGGTTGATTGATAGTGGTGCCTCAAGGCACTTCATTGGATATAAAGATGACCTCTCACATTTGATTGAAAAGGAAACCAATTTGGAAGTTATACTTGGATACAATGCCATCTATCACGTGAAAGGGATAGGGACTGTGACTCTTCATCTAAATCAAGGTCAAATCCTTCATCTACAAGATGTGTTATATGTACCTGACTTGAGGAAGAATTTGGTGTCTATTTTTGCGATGGAAGATAAAGGATTCAAAGTGGCATTCATTGATGGAAAGGTACGCATTTGGAAGAGGAATTTAAAAGAAGTATTCACTCTTTGTTTCAGGGTTGATACACTTTATCAGGTTGGAGGAAGACCGCTGGGAGCCATGACATGCAACACAACTCTTCAATCTAAATTATGGCACCAGAGATTTTCTCACCTTCATTATAAGGCTCTTCCTGAAGCAAGGAAGGTGGTCACAGGTATGCCCGATTTCAAAGTTTATCATGAAGGTGTATGTCAGGGTTGTGCCGAAGGGAAACATACAAGGGGACCATTCCCCTAAAGTGATACCAAGACTACCGACATTCTACAATTGTTTTAATGCATACCCTAAGTTTAAACTTAGGTAAATTAAATAATTAAAGGGTATTAATAGAGCAGAGTGTGAATCTTCTAGAAAACGAAGATTAAGTCATCTTTTAATTTGAGCCATTGATTATCGATATAATCTTGGCCATTGATTTATCAACAAGAAGACTATAAGAAGAGACTTGAGGGCCATTTGGAAACCAAGCCGGGGACACTCTTAGTACCTGAAGGAAATTGATTCTGAAGCAAGAGAATTCGATTTTAGAGGGTGAGGTTGTAGAGGCAGGGTTGCAGAAGTAGAAGGAGGGAGGAGTCAGTTATCAGAGAAGCAGAAGTCTGAAGGATGAAGGGAAGGGTGAGCTGATCGACAGCAAGACCCCCTCCACGCAGAGTTACGCAGTCTAGGGAGAGACTACACAGAGCTCTCACGCTGGATGATGCAGAGAGTGAAGGAGGTCACCCCAAGGGTTTGAAATTTTTCTGGAGGTTCCAGAAAATTCAGCCAAGTGTTTGCTAATTTTTCTCTGCTCATCAGACTCTTGTAAATGAACTTCCCATTTCCGAAGATAAATACAAAACCCTCATCTGCTGCACCGGTTTTCCCACCTTGGGTTTTCCGGGGACAATTTTCCAAAAATAACTGTGTTCATATGGTTGTTTCTATTGTGCTTCTTGTGTAATTTATATTTCTGTTCTTATGCTCTTGATTAAAGTGAAGGTTTGCAAATGCGTTTATTTCAGAATTTACTGAAACATCTGTAAATAACTTATCTCATAAGTAGGAGAAATAAACCAAGTATTGCAGTAATATTTTCCATCTTGAAAATTTCACATGGTATCAGAGCGAAGGGCTAAAGACAGAAAGGGGGGATTTGCCATGAACCAAAGATCCATCATCCAAAAGGGTTCACGCTGTCAAAGGGACTCACGCAGTCCTCTAGAACACGCAAAAATACAGAGGGAACACAACATGAAAGGCTGGAATCCAGACTAGAAGAGGATCTTGCTTGTGTGTCGATCACAACTCCTCTAAGTGTTTGGTATATTGACAATGGAGCATCTGCTCACGTGACGGGGTTTGAGAATGTTTTTCGAGCTACCAAGAAGAACAGATGAATTTCCAAATAACTATGGGAAACAAGGTAAAATGTACCCCCATTGGGAGAGGTACCATAACATTTCAGACCAAATATGGCAACAAAATTAGAGCCACAAATGTTCTGCATGTACCACGGTTGGGGATGAATTTACTCTCAGTGTCTCAGTGACAGAACAAGGGCTATGATGTATACTTTATTAGAGATAAGGTGTATGTCAAACACCCTAGCTGGAGCAAAAAGACACAAAATGGAGTAAGGAGTCACAAGCTATACAAATTCCAACTTGATTCTCCGGTGGCCCTGATTGGCAGCACAGACGACAGTGATCTGAATGAGTTATGGCACAGAAGGATGGGGCATCTACATCATGGAGCCTTGGGAATTCTCAAGAATACTGTCATAGGGGCTCCTGAACTTAGCACGAAGAAGGATGAGGTTTGCATGGGGTGCGTACTAGGAAAGTACGTTAAGGCAGCGTTTCCAAGAAGCAACAGCAGAGCCAAGAGTGTATTGGAGTTAATAAACTCGGACATTTTTGGTCCAATGTCCACAACCGCTCTCAGTGGTGCAAAGTATTTTGCTACCTTCATTGATGATCATTCCAGAAAAACTTGGATCTATTTTTTGAAAACCAAAGATGAAGTATCTGATCGATTCAAAGATTTCAAAGCCTTGGTGGAAAACTCTACAGGAAAGAAGATCAAGAAGCTACAGTCAAATAACGGTGGAGAATATATAGATAAGGACTTCACAAATTTCTATGCAAGGGAGGGCATCAAGAACGAATGGAGAGCTCCATACAATCCAGAGCAAAATGGAGTTGCAAAATGAAAGAACCAAACTGTAATAGAAGCTACAAGGGCAATGTTGTACAACCAAGATATGCCCAAATTCTTATGGGCAAAAGCCTGCAATGCAACAGTATATATCCAGAACATAGTTCCCCATAGAGCCTTGGGGAAGGTAACTCCCGAGAGTGTGTTCACAGGCAGCAAGCCAGAGGTGAGCCACATTAGGATATTCAGCAACATGGTGTACTGCCACATTCTATATGAAAAGAGGAAGAAGTTGGATCCGACTGTAGAAAAGGGCTTACTTATGGGATATAGTGAGAATGCGAAAGAATATCGCATCTATATTCCAGAGAGCAGGAAAATCGTGGTAAGAAGGGATGTAAAGTTCCTGGAGGAGAGAGCCTTTAGGAAATCTTGAGAAATGGCCACAGATATGCAAATTGAAGAGGATCCACTAGTACAGCCTTAATGGCCTACAGAGGATGGGACAAGTGCCTCTCCAAGGCACAAGGATTCTGAGGACAGCTCCTCCAAAGAAGAACATGAAGAAGAGTAGGTGATACCACCCACCACTGATGGGAGACCGATCAGAGAACTTCAACAAATTCTTAAGGATGTAGAAGAATTTGTTGGAGCCCCTAGAGAAGGAAAGAGGATAAGGAAGCAGTCAGACAAATATCAGGCACTGGTAGCTCAGGCTGGTGAACCGTCCAACATTCGGGAAGCAGCTCAACATCAAGTATGGGTGGATGCCATGGTGGAGGAGTATAGCTCCATCATGACAAATGATGTCAGGGAAGTAGTCCCTAGACCACAAGACAAATCATTTGTAGGATCCAAGTGGATCTACAATATCAAATATGCTGCACATGGCAACATAGAGAAGCTCAAGGAAAGATTTGTAGCTAAGGGGTATGCACAGAAGGAAGGCATTGATTATGAGGAAACCTTTGCCCCTATAGCTCGCTACACTTCTATCAGTCCGTCATTTCTTTGGCTGCACAAATTGGATGGGAGATTTACCAGATGGATTTCAAGACAACGTTCCTAAACGGGGTGATAAAGGAGGAAGTGTACATAGAACAGCTAGAGGGCTTCGAGACACATAAGCAGAAGACTCATGTTTGCAGGCTTAAGAAAGCCTTGTATGGCTTAAAACAAGCTCCAAGGGGCATGGTATGGGCAAATTGATAGCTACTTGCAGAAGATGGGGTTCGTCAAGAGTGACGAAGACCCCAACCTCTACTACTAGAGAGTAGGATATGAGCTGCTTATTCTGGTACTATATGTGGATGATTTATTCTTGACCGGACCATCCAAGCTCATCAAGGACTGCAAGGAGAATCTGGCTACAAAATTTGACATGAAAGACCTGGGGAAGATGCACTATTTTCTTGGGTTAGAAGTCTGGAAACATAAATATTCCTAGGGCAAGGAAGATACACGAAAGAAATCCAGAAAAGATTACAGATGGAGGACTGTAGACCTATGGCCACGCCAATGATTACTAACTGGAAGAAGATAGACACAACTGAGGATGATGAGGCTGATCCCACCTTGTACAGGCAGTTCATTGGATCATTGATGTATCTGGTCAATACTAGACCAAACATCTGTTATGCAGTGAATACCCTCAACCAGTTCATGGTGGAACCAAGAAGGGCTCACTGGGCAACAACCAAACATGTTCTCAGATATTTGAGAGGGACAGTCGAGTATGGGTTGAAGTACACCAAGGGCAATGAGGTACAGTTGAGTGGATTCACGGATGCAGATTGGGCTGGAAGTATAGTGGATCGAAAAGGTACAAGTGGGTACTATTTCAGTCTAGGATCAAGAATAACCTCTTGGTGCAGCAGGAAATAGAAGTCCGTAGCACTAATTTCAGCCGAGGTAGAGACATGGCGGCAAGCACAGCTTCGTGTGAGGCCATATGGCTCTGCAAGTTAATCTTGAACCTACTCAAGAAGCAGATGGAACCGACCCGGATTATGTCTGATAATTAGAGTTGCATTAAGCTCTCTGAAAATCTCGTGTTTCATGACCGGTCGAAACACATTGACATTTGGTGCCACTTCATCAGGGACTATGTCCAAAAAGGAGCAGTACAGTTGCGATACACTCTTACAGGAGAACAGGTGGCAGATATCCTCACAAAGGCTCTGAGTAAGATTAAATTCACTTACTTTAGAGAGAAGATTGAGATGGTGGAGAACCCTTTCCATTAGAAGAAAGGGTGGTATTCAGAAATAGAGGGAGCTGCAGTACGGAAGAGGTTGTGATAGAGGCAGTGTCACAAGGCAGCAGTACAGGAGGCAGCAACAGAGAGATGAGGGGTAGCAGCCAGGACAACATCAGCGCAACAAATGTCATAGAGTCAGAGTAATACAATGTTATCTTGCTTGAACACTTTCCTCGCTAAGAGGGAGTGTTGATTTCTATAGCATCGGGAAGTGTTCTAAGTCTCGTTTTTGGCAGAGAGGCTTAGACATCAGTTATCCAGAGAACCCATAAATCGTTTGTGGAAATTCCATTCGGATATGACTTTATTAAAATAATTAATTATTTTAATGTAGACCCTAAGTTTAAACTTAGGGAAATTAAATAATTAAAGGGTATTAATAGAGCAGAGTGTGAATCTTCTAAAAACCGAAGATCAAGTCATCTTTTAATATGAGCCATTGATTATCGATATAATCCTGGTCGTTGATTCATCAGCGAGAAGACTATAAGAAGAGACTTGAGGATCATTTGGAAACCAAGCTGTGGACACTCTCAGTACCCGAAGGAAATCTATTCTGAAGCAAGAGAATTCGATTTCAGAGGGTGAGATTATAGAGGCAGGGTTGCAGAAGCAGAAGAAGGGGGGAGGAGTCAGTTATCAGAGAAGAAGGAGTTTCGAGGATGAAGGGAAGGGTGAGTTGATCGGCAGCAACTTGCAAGACCCCCTCCATGCAGAGTTACGTAGTCCAGCGAGAGACTGTGTAGAGCTCTCACGCTGGATGACGCAGAGGGTGAAGGAGGTCACCCCGAGGGTTTGAAATTTATGTGGAGGTTCCGGAAAATTCAGCCAGGTGTTTGCTAATTTTTCTCTACTATCAGACTCTTGTAAATGTACTTCCCATTTCTGAAGATAAATACAGAACCCTCATCTACTGCACCGGTTTTCCCACATTGGGTTTTTTCGGGGACAATTGTTCATAAATAATTGTGTTCATATGGTTGTTTCTATTGTGCTACTTGTGTAATGTTAAATTTGGAAAACTAGGTCCAAACTCCAACTTGTGATGCTTAGATGAAGATTCCAATATTTGTATTGGATTCCTCTTTCGGAGAGGTGTAAAATCGATATAAAATTGATTTTAATATGATGAGCAGAACATTTATTTTGAATTTATTATTTATGATTAATTTAAGTGCAGTTCAACCCTAAAGTTTTACACCCCCAACAGATGTGTCACACACCTCAATGATGGATATAAATATAGTCAACGTTGGAGAGCTTTTCACTCATCTCATCCACACACTTCTCATTGGATACGAGCATCTAAGAAGCAGTTCTCACATGGGAAAAGGACGAAGTAGCTACAGCTGGAAAAGGACGAAATTTCTGCAGTTAGGGTTTCTGGACGAAATTTTCTGCAATTAGGGTTTCTGGGCAAGTTTGACCAGCGTTGACTTTGGTCAACACATGGTCCGTTTGAGCTGAAATTTTGTGGAGAGTTCGATTTTTGAAGGTTGTACTCAGTGGCACAAAAATCAAGGTCAAAAGGTTGACCGAAGTTGGAGCTGCGTTGACTTTATTGTTGCTGCCCTGTGTTGACTTTTTCTGGACCGCGTTGACTTTTTCTGGGGTTGACTTTGAGTTGACTAGATAATTGATTTGAGGACTGTTGTGACACATTTTGGCTTGGCCGACCAAGAAGACTTTGCTGGTTGAAGCATCCTGCTGACTGCCGTAACGCACCAACACATTCTCCTGTTTTTGGTTTGTCTTCTATAGATCCACTAGTATGTTCTATCAACATTTTTACTTAACTGTTTATGTGATTGCTGTTATAAAAGTAAAGTTGCATCAAGCATAGAACATCTACAAAAATTTACATGGTATCAGAGCTGAGGTGAAGATAAGCCCTAACTTATAGCAATCACCAACTGAGAAAAATGAGTTCCACAAGTTATGGCTTCAAGGAGGATGACAAGCTGACTGGAAGGGATGACTTCCATGCTTGGAAGATGATATTATATCTCAAATTGGAAGACCATGATCTCATGGGCTATGTACTGGGTAAGATACAAGAACCTCCATCCATTGCTACTGCTGTTGCTAAAACCAAGTATAAGAAGGGGGATATCAAAGCAAAGCTAAGGATCAGGGAATCCATACATAAAAGTATGGCTGCCTACATATCTGAGCTAGGCACATCCAAGGAGATGTATGATAAGCTGATACAAATGTTTAAAGTAAACAATGCAAACCAAGTGCTATTCCTCAAGAATCAATTGAAGAATCTGAAGAAAGGCAAGGATGAGTCTGTCCAAACATACTTTTTGAAATTGACCGAGATCAAGAACAATCTGCTAGCTATTGGGGAGACAATAGCCGATCGTGAGATGGTACTCACTGCACTTGGAGGGCTCCCATATGAATGGCAAGTATTCAACACTACCATTCTCAATAATAATACAATTCCTAACTTTGACGAGCTACTGTCAAGATGCATGCAAGAAGAGACAAGAATGAAGGAATATGAAAATGACAGAAATGCTGCCTATGTTGCTCATTCTAGAAAGAAGAACTCTGGTGGTCCTAAGAACAAAGGAATAGCAAGGGCCCAAGGAAAGAAGGGCAAGTGTTTCACTTGTCATAGGCTTGGTCACTATGCTAGAGAATGTCCTTTCAAGAAGGATTATCCCGATAGTGATGACAACAACAACAACCGGAGGAATGGAAATCAAAGAAACGACAGGTCCAAAGGAAAGAGGAAGGCTCCCTCTGGCGGAAACAATCAACCTTTCAAAAGGTCTAGAAACTCCAGGTATGAGGAGTCAAATGTTGTTGATAAAAGAAATGAATACATTCTTGTATCTGCCCTCTCTGCTGCATCCCCACCCGACACTATGGATGTCTGGCTAATAGATAGTGGTGCCTCAAGACACATCACTGGGTTCAAGGAAGCACTCTCTGACATGGTTGAGAAGGATACTAATATGGAAATTATCCTTGGAGATAATGCCACATATCCCATGAAAGAGACAGGGACTGTGAACCTCCACTTGTCTCAAGGACAAGTCCTACATTTGTAGGATGTACTCTATGTACCAAAATTGAAGAAGAACCTTGTGTCTATATCATCCATCGAAGACAAAGGCTTCAATGTGGCATTCATTGATGGAAAGGTGCGCATGTGGAAGAAGAATCTCAAGGAAGCTATCGTGATTGGTTTTAGAGTTGGAACACTCTACCAGGTTGAAGGAAGTCCACTAGGAGCTATGACATGTGATACTATCCGACAAATTGAACTATGGCACCGGAGGTTTGGACACCTTCATTACAAGGCTCTTCCTGAAGCAAGGAAGGTGGTGACAGGGATGCCAGATTTTGGAAATAATCATGAAGGTGTATGTAAGGGTTGTGCCAAAGGAAAGCATACAAGGGGACCTTTCCCCTCAAGTGTCACAAAGACATCTGATATTTTGCAACTGGTCCATTCTAATCTATCTGGTATGTTACCCGTGACATCCCTGGGAGGATGTTCTTACTATATGACATTCACTGATGACTTCTCCCGCAAAACCTGGATATACTTCTTGAAGAAGAAGGATGAGGCTTTCATGTGGTTTCATACCTTCAAAGCCTTGGTGGAAAATATGACAGGGAAGAAGATCAAGATTTTGAGGACCGACAATGGCACTGAATATGATTCAAATGAGTTCAAGGAATTTTGTAGAGAAGCTGGCATTAAGAGGGAGACTACTACTGCCTATACTCCTGAGCAGAATGGCGTTGCTGAACGAAAGAACAGGACCATTGTGGAAGCTGCCCGTGCCATGCTATGTGACCAGGGTCTACCGAAGATTCTGTGGGGAGAAGCTGCGAATACTGATGTATACATTCAAAACTGATGCCCTCATTCCACCTTGGACTCCAAAACTCCCGAAGAGGTTTACACTGGTAAGAAACCTGACGTCTCACATTTTAGAATTTTTGGATGCCCTGTTTATTTTCATGTGCCAAAAGAAAAGAGAAGTAAGCTGGATGCTTCTGGGAAGAAAGGAATGTTTGTGGGCTACAGCGAAACCTCTAAGGCCTATAGAGTCTAGGTACCTAGTCAAAGGGAAGTAGAGATATGCCATGATGTCACTTTTGATGAAGATGATTCCCTGAAGAAAGTAGTAGATCTTCCAAGATCTGAGGAAAATCATGAAGCAAGGCCTGAAAATCAAGAAGAACCGCAGGATGAGACAATGCCTGATGTTGAAGGACCAATGGACCCAATCGATCCATCTCCTTCACTGAGAAAGAGACCATCATGGCTCAGGGACACTCTCGAAGATACTGAGGGACATGCTGCCCCGAGGGGGACATTCCGAGAAAGCAAGAAGCCGTGTAGATACCAAGGGTATCTGGTTGCCATGAGTACCATTGTACAATCTGAACCTGGATCTTTTGAGGAAGCTGTAAAGCATCAAGTCTGGAAGGATGCTATGCATGAAGAATATGAGTCCATAATGAAGAATGATGTCTGGGATGTGGTTCCAAGATCGAAGGACAAATCAGTTGTCACCGCGAAATGGCTCTACAAGATCAAGCATGGATCTGATGGAAGTGCTGAAAAGTTCAAGGCAAGATTTGTTGCCCGTGGCTTCTCTCAAAAGGAAGGAATAGATTATGATGACATATTTGCACATGTGGCACGATATACCACCATTCGATCAATCATAGCCCTTGCTGCTACGCAAGGATGGAGTCTTCATCAGATGGATGTCAAGACTGCTTTTCTGCATGGTGCAATAAAAGAAGAGGTGTATGTAGAACAACCTCTAGTGTTTGAAGTCTAGGATCGGGACACTCATGTCTGCAGGTTGAAGAAAGCCCTCTATGGGTTGAAGCAAGGACCCAGAGCTTGGTATGAGAGGATAGATAGCTACTTGATGAAGCTCGGCTTCACTCGAAGTAATGTTGATCCGAACCTTTACTTCAAGGTTGTCCAAGGGAAGCCTCTCATTCTGGTGTTGTATGTGGACAACCTCTTCCTGACAGGTGTCGACCCTCTCATTCATCAATGCAAGAGGGAGCTCGCTGCTGAGTTCGAGATGAAGGACCTAGGACTGATGCACTACTTCCTAGGCCTGGAGGTCTGACAGAGACCTGGAGAGATTTTCCTTTCTCAAGGAAAATATATTGTGAAACTTCTGGAAAGATTTGGTATGGTGGATTGCAAGTCTGTGTCAACACCAATGGAACTTGTTGTCGCACAGATTGTTCAGGGCACCGCGACAACGGTTTAGATTGGGGGTTGTCACCTCTATCCCCAACCTCTCTCTTTAAGCTGTCTCCTTGCAGGCTAAGGGACGTAGACCCTATTAGAAATGAAGGATAAATCCAGGAGACACAGCTAAAACATCAAATACTTGATAAAATTAATAGGATTTCACAGATCTAGATTAGATTTCACGTTTATGATCAGTGTCTTATGGAGTCATACAAAATCCCATTATGCAATTATAAACCAGTAAATGATGACTAACTGCTGCTTATTAAACCATGATTGATCACGATGATATTCAATTAAAAACACCACAATCATGAATAATGAAAATACCCGCTGTTTAAGATGTTCCAGTATTACCCAACTCGAAAATTAAAATATCCACAGTCAAACTTAGATAAAAATTTTAAGGCTCAATGGACCATTGAAATTTTTTTATATTTTGTATTTTTTAATTTTTTAAAGATTTTTGGAAATTTTTATTATATTTTTTATTATTTTATTTTTCTAATCTAAAACAAGCAAAAATCTAAATTAAAACTAAATATTAAAAATCAAATCCTAAAACTAAACTAAACTATAACTAAAACGAAATTTTAAGTTAGATCTAGCCTAAAACAAAACACATTAAAACTAACAATTAAACTAACTAAAATCTACAAAAATGAAATATTAAAATTGAAACTGAAATCTAACTAAACCTAAACCGAATAAAACAAATTTAACTCTAAAACTAAAACTAACAAACAAACCTAAGATCTAAATTTAAATTAAAATCTAAAAAAAAAAAAAAAAACTAAATCGATGAATGATCTAAAATGGAACTAACGTAAAAAAAATCGAACTAAATAAAACTAACGCAATAAAGTCTAAACTCTAAAATTAAATCTACAACTCGAATTAAACCAAAACTAAACTATATACATAAAAAAAGGGATCCGCATTGAAACATCACGTAAGGGTTATTCAAACTTTATATGTGCGTTTGCTTTGTCGTTTGCTGCAGGTCGATGGACGGAGCAGACGGACGTGGGAGGGCTCGATGGCAGCTTGCAGAGACGGTGTGAGTGCAGGATGCGGGCGTGAAGACTGCCGCTTGACGTTTTTGTTTTTTTTTGTATTTCGTTTTGCTGAAGTTTGCAGGTGAGCTTGGCCGTGAAGGAGAGGTGACGGGTTGAGGAACGACGAAACGGATTGATGGCAAGGTGGTGGCTAAGGAGAATAGCACGATAGGTAAAAATTTGATGGTGGAAACGTTGGCTTGCAGGTGAGGGACGGCAAAAAAAAAAAAAAAAAAAAACGATGAAACAAGGAGCTGGCATCTAGAAACGCAGAGATGGAGGGCAGCGTTGAAGGGAGAAGGCTGCAAAGAGATGCCAGATAAAAGCTGAGACAGAGGCAGCGTTGATTAGAATGAGGAGAACCCAGTATGCACAAACACATTAACCTCAGATCTTCAAATTGTTCCAAAATTTAGATTTTCAATGCTTCTTGAAACCAATAATGCCCAGATTTGCCCACAGTGGGGATTTGAGGCCAGATCTGGCCTTTGGAGGCTAGATATGCCTTAGATCTAAAAAATTTCTGATTCAAACCCTTAACCTACAAGAAATCAGCTGGATCTGAAGACACACACGCCAATTTAATGATTAAACCCTGACAATCCTGAGAAATTTACAAATTTACAACTAATTTACAATTTAAAACCCTCATGGTCAGATCTGAACCCGTTTAGCACAATTTTCAGAAGTTTAAAATTTTTAGTGAGAGGCACTGTTAGCCACCTATATTTTTCCATTATATCAGCTAGTGGCTAAATGTTCTTTGCAGCCTTCAAGAAACAAATTCAGTCCTGAAGTTGTTGGTACTTGAAGCCTTTGGGGTGAAATAATGAACTACTGGTTGGATCTTCATACTTTTCCTTCTCCCAGCCTCTGATATTCCATAAAAATCCTAGTCAAGTACTGCTGCATTCCCATTCTTTTCCCCTCCCCTTCTTCCATCTTACCTTCATTCTTCAATTTCCTTTTATTCGTAAAAACCCCACAAGACCATATGTCATTCCTTACCCCTTCACTAATCTCATTTCCTAAGGTCAACAACCCAATTTTTCAGCCTTATCGGAATTATATTTCCTCTTGCAATTCTTTGAAAAAACCATAGAAAACACATGTTGCTATGCGTTAGGCTTAGACCCCTCAGGCTAAGCCCCTGCTTTTTCTTCCTCCATATGCCCGACGCCAGAACCACGCGCTAAGTCAGACAGGCGCCTAAACTCTTGGAATTTATTTTCTGCCCGAAAACATTGAAAAACCTTCGTAAAACGCAAAAATCGGGTTTATTTTATTTTTCATAAAGTTTTCCGCTAAGGAAATTATGTTAAAACTCGACCGTCGATCTACCCCACAGATCAACGGTGCGGAACACCCCTCACCTGGTGGACCCCCCTCCCCGCTCCCGTTTTCAAAACCGTGGTTTCATCACGCACCGCTCTTCGGGCAAAACTGGTTTTCTCTCGTCGGCCAGCGATTCCACACGCTGGCCGACACGTGTCCTCCGCCCCATTTCCAAAACCACCGCGCCATTACATCGCCCGCGCATTATCCTTCGGACCGTAGCCCTGCAGCGGGATTCACCTCCACCGTCGGATCCGGGTCTTCCCATCTGACGGTCGCTAATCGCCTCATCTGCCCGGACTTTAACGGACTTGCCCACCCGTTAACTTCCCCCGGCGCGTTCGAAAGCCGATCTCCGCCGTCGATCTCCGCAGATCGACGGTTCTCATGCAACCACCCGATCCCATCGTGCAGTCCCTCTTTTTCTCCGCTGACTTTTCAAAACGCTCCCGACCGTTGATCGCAATACGATCAACGGCTCCGATTGCTCCATTTTTCCGCATGCCCTCCAAAGCAGATTGACCTATAAACCGGATTTTTTACGTGTTTTTTGTATTTTGCAGGGAAGAAGTCATTTGTTCGTGTTTTAAACAGGGTTTCTCAGACCTGGAGGGTGACGATCCTTTATGTCTCGATTCCTCCGTGGAAATCACCTACAAAGCCATTTTTCACGTCTCATCAATATTTTCAACGGCATTGATGCCTTTTTCTACCTGCACAGCCCTGTACAGCGAAGAATACCGTCAAAATCGATGCAGAGAAAGAATATCAGATTTTGAAGACAAAACAAACCAGAGCAGCAGATTAGTAGACAGATTGGCAGGGATTACGGCTAAGACGGTTATCAAAAGCCTAATCCCCGGCTCAGAACATAGATTAAAGCAAAAACCTAAAAGTGTTCATCAGACATATTGCCTCCACCGCCATACTTTGAGGAAAATTGATTCCTCAACCACCGCAGTGCCACCTATTGCCTCAAAATGCTCAATCAGAGGCTGAAATTATTGAACAGGATCAAATATTATGCCTCGAAACAGCCAAAGAAGTTATTTCTGCCCCAGATTTAATGACAGAATGTTAGCAGAGTAACCCTAATAGTACGCAGAGCCTCAAAGGTCAACAAAGCTCCCTTCGAGCTTACTTCATAAGTGTAAACACATTAATGCAGTGGAACACCTGTATAATTCCTTCATTGAGCCTCCCAGGGCCAAGAAGACATTGATTCCGCATTAATTGTATTTGAGATCTTTTTATCAGATCTCACCTCCTCATCCTTCTATAAATACTCCAGAAGAAGATGAATGAGGGGTTGGATTGTTTGGTTGTTAATGTAGATTGTTGAAGCATTGAATGTAATTGAGCTGGGAACTCTTGACTGTAAATAGTGGTTTCATAGGCTCTTGGAGCTCTGCTTGTAATAGATAGGTTAGATTGTGAAGAGAGATGGATTAAAACACTGGATCTGAAGATTGTAACCGGTTTGAAGCATCAATACAAGCTGATTTATGGGATCCTGGTCTATGCTGATGGTGATGTTATTCTCACTGTAACTTGTATTTTGTTTTCTGTTTTCAATTTGTTTCATTTTCCACTATAAAGAATAGTTTAAACAGTGTTAGGACCTACTGTATACCAGTAACCTTCTCTGGCTGAAAAATCTTTATCCCAATGTTTTCTTCTAACTGTGTTATTTAGAAATGATTTAATTCAGTCTAAGTGTAGAGATGCTGGCGTTCCCTCATCTTTTTGTCACAGCTGAATGTTATTTTTAAATGTTACTTTCCATATGTGTTGTGTAAGGAAAGAATTGAGGAAATCAAAGGTTAGCCCTGAGTCCCTTTCTTGTTTGCTCAACTATTTGATTGTTTCCCTTGGGATGTGTCAAAATCTGACTAGTTTCGAAGTACTTATCAGATCTTAGGCCATTCTGTGTTATCTTTGTGATTGTCTTGGAAGTAACTAAGTAAAGGAGAGCTAGGAGAGGATTAGGGTGAGCCCAGCCCACTAGTTTCTGCTCCAAAGGTTGCCTTTCAAGTTTCCCTTTGTTTTTTATATGTATTCTGTTAGAAGTGTATCAAAGGCTGGATAGTTTCAAAGTACTTACCAGGTCCTAGTTTGCTTCTATGTTTTCCTTAAGTGCTTGGTCAAAGGCGGGATAGTTTCAAAGTACTTACTAGATCCTGGGCTGCTCTTTGTTCTGCATCTGTCATTTCCCTTTCTTATTGTACCACTCCATTCCATAAATCAAACTTTGAAGAGATCCTTAGGCATAGATGACTTGCCCCATAGATCACTCTTGAACCTGAATGTTTCAATTAAATCCTCTTATGACTCCATAGCCCAATGGATTGAAAACTTGCCATCACCTCTCTTCATGATCAAAGCTTACTCTTTTTGCTTGCAACTTCTCACCTTTGAACCTATTTGCATATAGATCTTTCCGCCTCAAACAACAATTATGTTCAACCATCCGAGAAAACCAAACCAAACCCTTGGCCTTCATAACTAGCCTAATATCATCACCCTAAGTTTCAAAGACAATATCCATCTTTGTACATATTGGAGAGATCCCTCTCCGGATTCAGGAGGGCTAGATCCTAGAATCCCAAAGTTGGTTGAAATGATGTTAACTCTGTAATCGGACTTTGCCAATCTTGCTTGTTACAGAGACCTAACAGGCACAAGCCTTCGAAACCCTGCAAAATCATAAATATCGTAAGATAGACCCGAAATTTAACAAATAAAGAACTTATCAGATTTATGTTTATTGAGAGTCGGCTGGTCCAACTGAAGACTTCCCCAGACGCCCAATCTTAAAAAAAATTTCCCTGCACACTTAGATCTGAACTTTAGACTGATAGAGATTTAAGAAAACAACATGAAACCCTTAGAAAAATCAGAATGTTATTTTATAAACCCAGAAAACTGCACAAGATACCTGTATGCAGATTAATCCACGTAGGCCATCAACCATAAAATGCAAGAAACCAAGTAACAGAGTTTAGAGACAATTCACCACATAGATCTGAGAAGGAACATCCAGATTTGTAACCCCAAAGTCTTTAGCTCTATTCTTCAAGAAAGTTTACAAGAGCTTCTAAGAGCAAGTGCACGATTCTGAGATCGAATGACTCAAGAATGACAAAGACTTCTAGATTTATAGGACAAGATCTCTAACGGCTAGTTTGGATGATCCTCGTCAAAATAATCTCAACCGTCCAAAAGATTTAATTATCTTTTAATCCGGGGCGTTGAAATTAAAATTTTGGGTAAAAAACGAATTTAACATTTAATTCAATTTTAATTAACTCAAAAATATTATTTTTGAGTTAATTACCCCAAAATTTTGACCTTGACTTAACCACCAAGGCCCAAGGGTCCAATATTTCTTAAAATTCGCAATATTCCCTTGGCCTGGGGCTTTCAAAATCATTTTCCAAGGACCCACAAATTTTGCCCTTAAAGATTTAATCCTAATTTAGGACCCTAAATTAATTAAATTTCTGGTTTAAGATTTTATTAATTAATTGACCAGAAAATTTAATTAATTGATCAAGAGGGGATTATAATTATTTTTCCAACCCTCTTTTACTGAGATAATACATTTACATACATGAAAGGGGAAAACCCATTCGTATAGACCCTCAAATAAATACCCAGTTCTGCGACTCAAAATATGATCTAGTAGACCAAGTAGCTCAAACTACTTTTACAAGGACTCGATAGAAACACTAGGATTCACTTAGCATGCTGATGATAAAATCCACCCTAGCTTTGGGGTGAGGCTGGAGGGAAAAACTCTGCCGATCACTTTTGTGAATCAGTGAGACAAAAAACCTCCTAGGATAGAGATCATCAACAACATTCTAGGCTTACCTAGGTTGTTACATACATGGACGGTCTTACTTAGATCATTTACATCATAACATGCAGAATGGGTTTACATCATTTATAACAATGTCAACTGTCGATGAAATCTGAATGGCGCAACCATGTCGATCATGACGAATCCCATTTGAAAAAATGGGGGTGTACCGTTATTAATGCCAACAAGTGGTCAACATCCTGCTCTTGGTCCTGCTCTACTTGGGGACACTGTGCTTCATAGGAATGTGAGAATCCAGAATCTGCATCCAAGGAACACACAAGATTACATAAGTAGCGTCCATCCAAATATCATCATATGACATTAAGCTCATGAAAAATAGAAGCTCTTCTTTTATTTGTTATTCTATTTAACATGAAAAGTAAATCTAATCTAACTACAAAATGAAATGTTGAAATAACTATGGAGCATGGTTGGAAATATGATACAGAGGATGCCCTGTGGCATCAGATGTGCTCAATATAGTGTATGCCGAGCATTTGCCTACTTTCAGGCAAATCTGTAGGCTACTTTTCAGATGTGCCATGGCCGATCTTGCATAATGTATGACTCTGTCTTATCTGAATGCCAAGCTGCTCTCGACCCTCAGACGAATCAAACCACTTACTTCTTCTTTTCTTCTTTCTTTTCTTTTGAGTGGGTTGTGATGTCAGCAATGAGACCACTGTAAACTCTTTGTCCTCTTCTTGAAGATGTTTGTACAAAATATTTGAAGAACCTGGAGCGTGACCAATATTATTCTGGATATATTCTGTCAATGGTGACACATAAGCTTGGTCTTTCTCAACATCCTTTGAAACCATAGTTAAATCCTCTGTGTGATGAGATGGGAATGGGTTTAGCAGACAAGAATTCTTATGATCTGTTGACAAATTTGACTTGGGTTGGAAATTCTGCATGTGTGATCTTTCCATTCTTTCCAACTTCTTTTGGACAATAGTCATTTCTTTCGCATGACTCTCTTCAATCATCAACAATCTACGTTCCATGTTTTTTATCGATTCATCATTATCTGCTTTCATGGCCATGAAGAAACTTTGCATACAGTTCATCTCTTTCTTATGATTTGTTTCCATGATCGTCATTTCCTTAACATGTTTTTCTTCCATGGCAATTATTTGATTGGAGTGATTAAATTCCATGATCTTTAACCTGTTTTCCATGACATTTATTTCTTGTGCATGACTTGCTTCCATGGAAGTTATCTTATTTTGAAGATTGATTTGGTTAGCTTCCATGTTTTGAATCATTTTGCATGTGATTGGGTTGCACATCCTTAATCATTTGATCTGGTTCCTTATCCTGACTTTCATGATCTTCTATATGTCTATGATAGTCTTTACCAACAACGTTATTTTGATGACTTGACCCTACCATTCTACTAGCTATGATTCTTTTGACAACATGGCAAGTAACCTCTTCACGAAGAGCATTACAGGCTCTACAATAAGGCAGAGCTTCATCTACAAGATTTGCAAACTCGAGCTGATTTGTCGGTCTCTGCTCATAAGATAGGTCTCTTTTCTGCAAAGCATTATTATTTCTAGGTTGGGAATTCTGCGTTTGAGCTCTTTCCATTTGGACCAACTTAGCCTGTAAGACACTTATTTCCTTAGCATGACTAAGCTCCATGCTCTCAAGTTTCTTAGCATGATTAAGCTCCATGCTTTCAAGTTTTTTCATCAACTTTTTCATAGGGTCATCATCGTCTTTATCAATTTCTTTTAACTTAGTATCTGTCAAAGATCTATCAAAATTTGGAGTTTTGGACATTCCAGATGCTTTCTTATCCTTTTCAATCTCCTCAGCTAAAGATTGACAAGCCTTATAATTTGCAGTTTTAGCCCGCCTTAATTCATATGAAGTATCAGAATCAAAAGCATCAATGTAAAAATTCAAAAGAGATCCATCAGGAGGCTTATGAGTTTGAGATATTTCTCTAAGGATACCATTAAATCTCCTGTTAAATTCTTCAGTCGTTTCATTTTCTTTCTTTTTTATGGTACTGATCTCTATTACCAAATGCCTATCTTCCCTTTTATCACCATATTTTTCCTTAAAAGCAATTACAATTGATTCAAAAGTATTAAATGAATTATCAGGCTTTTCCGTAAACCATTCAGTAACATTCTCACCAAAAGTAAGAACAAAAGTTTTCATCTTTACATCATCGAAATTATTATTTGCAACTGCAATTCTATTCCACCAGTTAGTGAAAGCAAACAAATGAGATTTAACACTAACTGCATCATTTCCTTGAAAGATAGGTAATTTATCCATTTGAGGGAGATCATGGGGATAACCCTGAATATTAGCAAAATTACACGGGGCAAAAATATCCATGATATCGTTTTTAGGATTTTAGAAATAGATCTGTGTTCAAGAATAATCAAAAGGTCCTTAAGAAACGAACTTTTTAGCAGGGACTTTTGTAAGAGATGAAAGAATTGGAGTCGCCACTTGAACATGAAACTAATTCTAAAACAGAAGAAATAATCGAGAGATAGCAGATGGATATCAGAGGGGGATTCTTGTCTGGGAGTAAATAGATGAATAAGTGGAGTCGCCACCCAAACAAGAAGCCAACCGAAATGTCCAGGTGCTAAAGATACGATGATGAAATGATTAGAGATATGACGAAAGATAAGACGATGAAAAGACGCCAGAAAATGTGATCCCTTGTGATAGGCTAATGAATGGCGATGAAAGATCAGAAGATTATAAAATGTCGTTAAGACCAAGGACAGAAAAACTCTCTCCCCGGCAACGGCGCCAAAAAATGTTGTCGCACAGATTGTTTAGGGCACTGCAACAACGGTTTAGATTGGGAGTTGTCACCTCTATCCCCAACTTCTCTCTTTAAGCTGTCTCCTTGCAGGCTAAGGGAGGTAGACCTTATTAGAAATGAAGGATAAATCCAGGAGACAAAGCTAAAACATCAAATACTTAATAAAATTAATAGGATTTCACAGATCTAGATTAGATTTCACGTTTATGATCAATGCCTTATGGAGTCATACAAAATCCCATTATGCAATTATAAACCAGTAAATGATGACTAACTGCTGCTTATTAGACCATGATTGATCACGATGATATTCAATTAAAAACACCACAATCATGAATAATGAAAATACCCGATGTTTAAGATGTTCCAAAATTAAGATGTTCCAGTATTACCCAACTCGAAAATTAAAATATCCATAGTCAAACTTAGATAAAAATTTTAAGGCTTAGTGGACCATTGAAAATTTTTTATATTTTGTATTTTTTAATTTTTTAAAGATTTTTGGAAATTTTTATTATATTTTTTATTATTTTATTTTTCTAATCTAAAACAAGAAAAAATCTAAATTAAAATCTAAATTAAAACTAAATATTAAAAATCAAATCCTAAAACTAAACTAAACTATAACTAAAACGAAATTTTAAGTTAGATCTAGCCTAAAACAAAACACATTAAAACTAACAATCAAACTAACTAAAATCTACAAAAATGAAATATTAAAATCGAAACTTAAATCTAACTAAACCTAAACCGAATAAAACAAATTTAACTCTAAAACTAAAACTAACAAACAAACCTAAGATCTAAATTTAAATTAAAATCTAAAAAAAAAAAAAAAACTAAATCGATGAATGATCTAAAATGGAACTAACGTAAAAAAATTCGAACTAAATAAAACTAACGCAATAAAGTCTAAACTCTAAAATTAAATCTACAACTCGAATTAAACCAAAACTAAACTATATACATAAAAAAAGGGATCCACATTGAAACATCACGTAAGGGTTATTCAAACTTTATATGTGTGTTTGCTTTGTCGTTTGCTGCAGGTCGATGGACGGAGCAGACGGACGTGGGAGGGCTCGATGGCAGCTTGCAGAGACGGCGTGAGTGCAGGACGCGGGCGTGAAGACTGCCGCTTGACGTTTTTGTTTTTTTTTGTTTTTCGTTTTGCTGAAGTTTGTAGGTGAGCTTGGTCGCGAAGGAGAGGTGACGGGTTGAGGAACGATGAAACGGATTGATGGCAAGGTGGTGGCTAAGGAGAATAGCACGATAGGTAAAAATTCGATGGTGGAAACGTTGTCTTGCAGGTGAGGGACGAAAAAACAAAAAAAAAAACGATGAAACAAGGAGCTGGCAGCTAGAAACGCAGAGATGGAGGGCAGCGTTGAAGGGAGAAGGCTGCAAAGAGACGCCAGATAAAAGCTGAGACAGAGGCAGCGTTGATTAGAATGAGGAGAACCCAGTACGCACAAACACATTAACCTCAGATCTTCAAATTGTTCCAAAATTTAGATTTTCAATGCTTCTTGAAACCAATAACGCCCAGATTTGCCCACAGTGGGGATTTGAGGCCAGATCTGGCCTTTGGAGGTTAGATCTGCCTTAGATCTAAAAAATTTCTGATTCAAACCCTTAACCTGCAAGAAATCAGCTGGATCTGAAGACACACACGCCAATTTAATGATTAAACCCTGACAATCCTGAGAAATTTACAAATTTACAACTAATTTACAATTTAAAACCCTCATGGTCAGATCTGAACCCGTTTAGCACAATTTTCAAAAGTTTAAAATTTTTAGTGAGAGGCACAAGCCTTCAAAACCCTGCAAAATCACAAATATCGTAAGATAGACCCGGAATTTAACAAATAAAGAGCTTATCAGATTTATGCTTATTGAGAGTCGGCTGGTCCAACCGAAGACTTCCCCAGACGCCCAATCTTTAAAAAAAAATTTCCCTGCACACTTAGATTTGAACTTTAGACTAATAGAGATTTAAGAAAACAACATGAGACCCTTAGAAAAATCAGAATGTTATTTTATAAACCCAGAAAACTGCACAAGATACCTGTATGCAGATTAATCCATGTAGGCCATCAACCATAAAATGCAAGAAGCCAAGTAGCAGAGTTTAGAGACAATTCACCACATAGATCTGAGAAGGAACATCCAGATTTGTAACCCCAAAGTCTTTAGCTTTATTCCTCAAAAAGTTTACAAAAGCTTCTAAGAGCAAGTGCACGATTCTGAGATCGGATGACTCAATATTGACAAAGACCTCTAAATTTATAGGACAAGATCTCTAACGGCTAGTTTGGATGATCCTCGTCAAAATAATCTCAACCGTCCAAAAGATTTAATTATCTTTTAATCAGGAGCGTTGAAATTAAAATTTTGGGAAAAAAAACGAATTTATCATTTAATTCAATTTTAATTAACTCAAAAATATTATTTTTGAGTTAATTACCCCAAAATTTTGACCTTGACTTAACCACCAAGGCCCAAGGGTCCAATATTTCTTAAAATTCGCAATATTCCCTTGGCCTGAGGCTTTCAAAATCATTTTCCAAGGACCCACAAATTTTGCCCTTAAAGATTTAATCTTAATTTAGGACCCTAAATTAATTAAATTTCTGGTTTAAGATTTTATTAATTAATTGACCAAGAGGGGATTATAATTATTTTTCCAACCCTCTTTTACATGAGATAATACATTTACATACATGAAGGGGGAAAACCCATTCGTATAGACCCTCAAATAAATACCCAGTTCTGCGACTCAAAATATGATCTAGTAGACCAAGTAGCTCAAACTACTTTTACAAGGACTCGATAGAAACACTAGGACTCACTTAGTACGCTGATGACAAAATCCACCCTAGCTTTGGGGTGAGGCTAGAGGGAAAAACTCTGCCGATCACTTTCGTGAATCAGTGAGACAAAAAACCTCCTAGGATAGAGATCATCAACAACATACTAGGCTTACCTAGGTTGTTACATACATGAATGGTCTTACTTAGATCATTTACATCATAAAATGCAGAATGGGTTTACATCATTTATAACAATGTCAGCTGTCAACTGTTGACTGAATCTGAATGGCGCAACCACATCGAACATGAAGAATCCCATTTGAGAAAATGGGGGTGTACTGCTATGGGGTCGTTGACAAAGTGTGGTCAACAGAACTCAACTTCAAGAAGTTGAGTGGCAGCACTGCTGAGCCCGTATTGGCAAATCCTACTGAGTATCGTCAACTCGTAGGGGCTCTGATGTTCTTAGTTAACACCCGTCCAGATATATGTTTTGCAGTGAACACTTTGAGTCAACAGATGGTTGAGCCTCATCACTTTCACTGGGTTGGTGCCGGGAATCTTTTGAGATACCTTCAGGGCACGATAAACCATGGGCTGAGATACACTGCCGGGAGCATGACACTCCATGGATATACTGATGTCGATTGGGCTGGCAGTGTGGTGGATCGTAAGAGGACATCGGGATGTTGCTTCAATCTTGGTTTTGCTTCGATTTCATGGATGAGCAGGAAGCAGAAGTTGGTGGCTTTGAGCATCGCAGAGGCCGAATACATTGCAGCGAGTATGGCCTGTTGTGAAGCAGTTTGGTTGCGAAAGCTCTTTAGTGAGCTATTTGGACATGTGCTAGATACCACCGTGATACTTTGTGATAACCAGAGTGGGATTTGCTTGACCGAGAATCATGTGTTCCATGACCGATTCAAGCATATTGATATCAGGTACCATTTCATCCGGGATATGGTACAACGAGGCGCCGTAAGGCTCGATCATATAGGAACTGATGAGCAGGTCGTGGATATTCTCACTAAGCCCCTGGGGAAGGTCAAGTTCCTAACCTTCTGTGAGAGACTTGGTATTGTGGAACAACCCTATGATGTGGGTCTTGTTGGACGATGAGCTCGAGGAGCTCTTGGGGGCTTTGGGGACAGCTTCTCGGAGCTATGAGCAACCACAAGACTAGGCTTGCCAAACCTTGTTGGTGTGCTTGGACCCCACCATTGTGATTATTGAGTTGGTTCACCTCTCATTATATGTGCCTCGTATGCATCCTACCCATTGAGTTCAGGGCTCATGGGAAGTACCTCTCATTTGGCTAATGAGATGGGAAAAGCTAGAGACCAGTAGCAAAGACTGATGGACGCATCAAAGATTGCCATACTCTCTATCTAGGATGGCACGGTCCAACCACTTGATCTGGGATCAAGTCTAGTGAGGTCTCGGATCTTCGCCTGACTTCGGGTCAGATGAACCAACTTCGGGTTGGTTGGAGACTCTTTGTGAGTCTGATAGAGGTTTCGGACCTCTGGGCTGAATTTTTCAGCTGAGGGATGATGTCTTTGTGACTGACCCACTTCTGCTCTGAAATAAAGAGGCCAGCAAAGCAAGTTACGGCGGGATGACGCACGATGTTTGATTGCACTGGTGGATGGAGTTCTCCCTAGTTGAGAGGGAGTGTTAAATTTGGACAACTAGGTCCAAACTCCATCTTGTGATGCTCAGATGAAGAATCCAATATTTGTATTGGATTCCTCTTTCGGAGAGGTGTAAAATCGATATAAAATTGATTTTAATTTGATGAGCAGAACATTTATTTTGAATTTATTATTTATAATAAATTTAAGTGCAGGTCAGCCCTAAGGTTTTACACCCCCAACAAATGTGTCACACACCTCAATGATGGATATAAATACGGTCAACGTTGGAGAGCTTTTCACTCATCTCATCCACACACTTCTCATTGGATACGAGCATCTAAGAAGCAGTTCTCACGTGGGAAAAGGACGAAGTAGCTGCAGCTGGAAAAAGGACAAAATTTCTGCAATTAGGGTTTCTGGATGAAATTTTCTGCATTTAGGGTTTCTGGGCAAGTTTGACCAGCGTTGACTTTGGTCAACGCATGGTCCGTTTGAGCTGAAATTTTGTGGAGAGTTCGATTTTTGAAGGCTATACTCATTGGCACAAAAATCGAGGTCAAAAGGTTGATCGAAGTTGGAGCTGCGTTGACTTTATTGTTGCTGCCCTGTGTTGACTTTTTCTGTACTGCTTTGACTTTTTTCTGGGGTTGACTTTGAGTTGACTGGATAATTGATTTGAGGACTGTTGTGACACATTTTGGGTTGGCCGACCAAGAAGACTTTGCTAGTTGAAGCATCTTGCTGATCGTCATAATGCACCAACACATTCTCCTGTTTCTGGTTTGTCTTCTATAGATCCACTAGTATGTTCTATCAGCATTTTTACTTAGCTGTTTATGTGATTGCTGTTATAAAAGTAAAGTTGCATCAAGCATAGAACATCTACAAAAATTTACATGTAATTTATATTTATGTTCTTATGCTCTTGATTAAAGTGAAGATCTGCAAATGTGTTTATTTCAGAATTTACTGAAGCATCAAAAAATAATTTATCTCATAAGTAGGAGAAATAAACCAAGTATTGCAGTAATATTTTCCATCTTGAAAATTTCACAAAAGGACGAAGCATTCAAATGGTTCCGCACCTTGAGGGCCTTGGTTGAAAATCAAATAGGGAAGAAGATCAAAATTTTGAGGACCGATAATGGAACCGAATATGAATCAAATGAGTTCAATGACTATTATAGGGAAGCATGCATTAAGAGGGAGACCACTACTGCATATACTCCCGAACAAAATGGAATTTTTGAAAGAAAGAATAGAACCATCATTGAAGCTACTTGTGCCATGCTACAGGACCAAGGTCTTCCAAAGTTCCTATGGGGTGAAGCTGCCAACACTGCCGTGTATGTTCAAAAATTTACATGCCCACATCAAGCATTGGACTCCAAAACTCTCGAAGAAATCTTCATTGGTAAGAAACTTGATGTTTCTCATTTTAGAATTTTTGGAAGTCCCGTATATTTTCATGTGCCGAAAGAAAAAAGCAGCAAGTTGGATGCTTCTGGAAAGAAGGGAACATTTGTGGGCTACAGTGAAATCTTGAAGGCGTATAGAATCTATGTGCCTGGCCAAAGGGAAGTGGAGATATGTCATGATGTCACCTTCGACGAAGATGTTGTCCTTGGGAAGGTTAGAGACCTTCCCATCTCAAAGGAAGACAAAGGGGAAGATGCAGGAAAGCAGGAAGAACTGAAGGATGAACAAATGCTTGATGTTGAAGGTCTGATGGATCCTATAGATCCACCCCCTTGTGAAACCACTTCTTCAAAGAGAAGACCCTCATGGCTTAGAGATACTCTTGAAGATTTAGAGAGACATATCGCACCAAGGGGAACATTCCGTGAAAGTAAGAAGCCAAACAGGTACCAAGGGTACTTAGTAGCCATGAGCACCATAGTCCAATCTTAGCCTAGAACGTTTGAAGAAGCTGTGAAGCACCAATTTTGGAAGGATGCAATGAACGAAGAATATGATTCAATCATGAAGAATGACGTCTGGGATGTGCTCCCTAGACCAAAGGACAAGTGTGTTGTCACCTTGAAATGGCTCTACAAAATCAAACATGGAACTGATGGAAGTGCTAAAAAGTTCAAGGCCAGATTTGTTGCTCGAGGCTTCTCACAAAAGGAAGGTATAAACTATGATGAAATATTTGCACCTGTTGCCCGTTACACCACCATTCGTTTGATTATTTCCTTTGTTGCCTCATCGGGATGGAGTCTACATCAGATGGATGTCAAGTCTGCCTTCTTACATGGTTCACTTAAGGAAGTGGTCTATGTGGAACACCTTTGGGGTTCGAAGTTCGAGATCGAGATACACATGTATGCAGGTTGAAGAAAGCCTTTTATGGGTTGAAGCAAGCTCCCAGGGATTGGTATGAAAGGATCAATAGCTACTTGATGAAGTTGGGCTTTACTTGAAGTGAATTTGACCGAAACATTTACTTCAATGTTGATAATGACAAGCCTCTCATTTTGGTACTCTATGTGGACGATCTCTTCCTGACAGGTGCAGACCCTCTCATTCATCAATGTAAGAGGGAGTTTTCTTCTGAATTTGAGATGAAGGACCTAGGATTGATGCACTACTTCCTAGGCCTGGAGGTCTGGCAAAATCCAGGCGATATTTTCCTTTCTCAAGGAAAATATATTGTGAAGTTGTTGGAAAGATTTGGGATGGTGGACTGCAAGTCCTTGACTACTCTGATGGAACTCAACTTTAAGAAACTATGCGGAAGTGTTGTTGGGCCTGATTTGGGAAATCCTACAGAGCGTCGACAACTCATGGGGGCCCTAATGTTCTTAGTGAACTCTCGTCCGGACATATGTTTTGCAATAAATACGTTGAGTCAATATATGGTCTAGCCTTATCACATACATTGATTTCTCCCAGGAATCTTTTGAGATATCTCTGGGGCATAATCAACTATGGATTGAGATACACTGTCAGGACTTTGAGGCTCCATGGATATATTGATGCTGACTGGGTTGGTAGTGTGGTGGATCGTAGCAGCACATATGGATGTTGCTTCAATGTAGGTTCTGCTTCGATCTCCTGGATGAGCAGGAAGCATAAATTGGTTGCTTTGAGCACCGACAAGGCCGAACACATTGCAGCAAGTATGGCCTGTTGTGAATATGTTTGGTTGAGGAAGCTCTTTAGTGAGTTGTTTGGGCATGTGTTGGATACCACCATGATCCATTGCTACAACCAAAATGGGATTCGTCTTTCAGAGAATCCCATGTTCCACGACCACTCCAAGCATATTGATATCAAGTACCACTTTATCCGGGATATGGTACAACGAGGTATCGTAAAGCTACATCACATTGGGGCTGATGAGAAGGTCACAGATATTCTCACGAAGCCCCTAGGGAAGGTCAAATTCTTAACCTTCCGTGAGAAGCTTGGAATCGTGGACAGACCCTACTCTGAGGGTCACGCTTGAGTTGGACTTTGAGCTCTAGGAGCTTTGGGGGGCTTGTGGTAACTTCTTGGAGCTATATGCAACCATAGGGCGAGGTTCGCCTTTCCTTATTGGTGTGCTATTACCCACCATTATGATATTGAGCTGGTTCACCTTCTCTTCATCTATGCCCCACATACATCCTACCCATGTAGTCCGAGAATCATGGGAAGTTGTTGGCTTGATGGGGCTTAGACCCAGGTTCAAATGTGGCTGCGCGAACCAGCAAAACCCACTATTACTGGACCTTTCAGCAATGATCTTCTTGTGCAGACCGAAGTCTCACCCGAGGCAATATACGGGGATGCTAGAACCTAGTTTTTGCATCCAAAGGGACAGTGGACTGTGGCTTTAGGGCTTTTCTTCCTCTACAGAGTTCCGTAGAACAAATCTATTACTTATACAAGGGTTGTTCAACACATCTGTTGAACTTACTATCAGATTGCGCAATTTTACTTAATCTAGCATAAAACAACATAAATAACCATAAACCTGACTTTGCTATGCAATTACAGCTCAAAAACCTTACTTAGCACATATATTCATAAACATAAAGTAAAGTAAAACACATAAAAAATAACACAAATATATCTCAACAGTTCTTTCATTAATGCTCAAATCTTTCTCATACATTCAATTCCACCCTACGCACTCAGCTACAGACTTCTTAAGGTCTCCACGCACTTAGCTGCATGAGCCTTTTTTCTAACCCAAAACACAGACTCTGAATCAAAATAGTCTTACATCCAAATGCATTTCATCAATTCATCACATAGGGCCTACCTATGACTTCTACTAGAATCCTTATATATATATTTCATTTACAATAACATGGTCCGAAAACCATGGGCGAAGTTCAACATTCACAAAATACTCCCATCCCATTACATAATAAGGGGCTTTGACCCATCCCAAAGCCCCTAAGACTCAAAATGGACTCCGCACTCCGCTCCCTGATCTGCAGAGTCTTCTATGACTTCCTTCATCGAGGGGATCCCATGTCCAACTGGCCCCCAACACAAAACTGTGACTCATCCTGAGTCATAAAGCTAGTGTGCCATCGATCTTTGCTTTGATATTGCTCAAGGCATCCTAGATCACCCACAATGCCTTTCAGCTCTGAGAACTTCGTTAGGAACAGATCCCAGTATTCATGCAACAATTCAGTGACCTTGCTTACTGTGTCATCATCCCAATAGTCCCTAATCTTTGTAAATTTGGGCTTCGCCTCTGAGCCTATGTTGACTTATTGAGTCCTAACAGGTTGTGCGACGTCCGGCATTGCGACCTCAAGCCCTGCAACCTCACACTGTCCTTCTGACTTAGGAATATTAACATCGCGTAGATCCTCCTCACCTTCTTTTGCGGTAAAATTGTAACATTCACGGGCTTGTTCCAACTATGCAGCCTGTTGACCACACTTTGTCAACGACCCCATAGCAGTACACCCCCATTTTTTCAAATGGGGCTTATCATGTTTGAGGTTCACGTCATCCAGATTTCATCGACAGACGACATTTTGTTATAAATGATGTAAACCCATTCTGCATGTTATGATGTAAATGATCTAAGACCGTCAATGTATGTAACAATCTAGGTAAGCCTAGTATGTTGTTGATTTCTGTCCTAGGAGTTTTTTTGTCACACTGATTTACTTGTGTTTTTTGACACAAGTTATTGGTAGAGTTTTTCCCTCTAGCCTCACCCGAAAGCTAGGGTGGATTTTGTCATCAGCATGCTAAGTGACTCCTAGTGTTTTCTATCGAGTCCTTGTAAAAGTAGTTTGGGAATAATCCTAGCTATTTGGCTAGATTATTTTATTACAAGCTACTTGGTCTACTAGATCATGTTTTGAGTCACAGAATTGGGTATTTATTTGAGGGTCTATATGAATGGGTATTCCCCCTTCATGTGTCTAAATGTATTATCTTATGTAAAGAGGGTTGGAAAAAATAATTAAAATCCCCTCTCAACCAATTAATTAAATTTTCTGGTCAATTAATTAAAAAATCAAAAGCCAGAAATTTAATTAATTTAGGGTCCTAAGTTAGGATAAAATTCTTCAAAGGAAAAATTCGTTGATCCTTAAAAAATGAATTTTTAAAGGCCCCAGGTCAAAGGAATATTGAGAATTTAAAGAAATTTTGGACCCTTGGGCCTAGGTGGTTAAGTCAAAGTTAAAATTTTGGGGTAATTAACTCAAAAATAGTATTTTTGAGTTAATTAAAATGGATTTAAATCATAAATTCGTTTTTTCCCCAAATTTATAATTTCGACTGTCCAAATTAAAAGATGATCAAATCTTATCAACGGTCGAGATTATTTTGACATGGATCAACTGAACTAGCCGTTGGAGATTTTGTCCTATAAATTAAGAGGTCTTTGTCAGTCTTGAGTCATTGGATCTTAGAATCGTGCACTTGTCTTGGAAGCTCTTGTGAATTTTCTTTGATGAATAAAGCATAAAACTTTGGGGTTACAAATTTTGGTGTTTTTTTTCCTGATCTATGTGGTGATATTGTCTCTAAACTCTGCTACTTTATTTGGTATTTTATGGTTGATGGTTTTCATGGATTAATCTGCATACAGGTATCTTGTGCAGTTTTCTGGGTTCATAAAATGACATTTTGATTTTTTTGAAGGATCTCACGTTATTTTCTTAAATCTCTGTCGATCTAAAGTTCAGATATAAGTGTGTAGGGAATTTTTTTTTAAAATTTGAGTGTCTGGGGAAGTCTTCAGTTGGACTAGTCGACTCTCAGATTCATAAATCTGAAAAAGCCCATCATTTCTAATTTCTCAAAGTTATCTGACGAAATTGTGTTTTTACAGGGTTTTTAAGGCTTGTGCCTCTCTTTAAAATTTCAAATTTCTAAAAACTGTGCTAAAATGGGTTCAAATATGGCCATGAGGGCCTCAGATCTGTAAAGTAGCTTGTCAATTTGTATATTTGTTGTAGGCTGTAAGGATTTAAGAAATTTTTGGTGTATATATTTTTCAGGATTTCACTGGTTTTGCAATTTGCAGGGTTTACTCAGAATTTTTTTTAAGATCTAAGCCAGATCCAGCCCCCAAGGGCCAGATCTGGCCTCAAATTGCCTCTGTGGGAAAATCTGGACGTTATTGGATTCAAAGAGCATTGAAAATCTGAGTTTTGAAAGGAAAAAATTGAAGTTTTGCTGGACGCTTTGTAATATTCCCTTTTTTGGTATCATCTATGACAGGGCTAGGATTGACTTCCAGAGTTAGGAGCAGACCAGTCACAGGTACAGGTTAGTGGCATCAGCGGGCCTAGGGGCTTTTTGGAGGAGTTTTGAGGAGTTTCTATGTGTTCGGATGGATTCGCTTGATATATTCCATCATCCGAGCAATTTGGCTTTCGTTCCGGTGCATTTCGACAACTTTCGGAAATTTGAGTTATTTATGGGCTTAACTCAACTAAGTATGCTCACGATGGCATTCTGGGAGGAATACATGATAGAACACCTTAGTGTAATAGCTCATTGGAACCGGGACGAGGATACCTCCATGATGGGACAGTTGGACATGAGTTTCAGTGACCAAGGGAGACATGGTAGCCAATTTACTCTTTTCTACATTAAAAAGGAATATTTTAATAAGAGGGAAAAGTGCACCATGAATAAAATAATAATAAAATAATGCTCTAGAAGGCTCCAAGAGTTCTATAAAATAAAGGGAGGAGGCCATTGAGGGATATCTTTGGAGTAGATCATTTTCTTGTGTATGAGAGGTTTGAGACCGTGGTTCTCTACTTTAGCCGTAGCCCCAGGATGGAAACCCTCGGGTGATTTGTGAGTGTTGGACGAAAACCCAACTCTCTTGAGGATACTTCATTCAGAAGTTTCGCAGAGCTTCAGGGATTGGTGTGAGGATCATCCGAATCTTCAACTTGTGCTTTAGTGGGTTCAGTGATAGTTTTGCCATCGCTGATTTGTAGTAGTCTTCTTGCCGAGCCGACTACATCATTGCCAACGTCATTCATTAGTTGGGCCAGAGATCATTTTGGGTTTGCTCCGCTTGCTTGGCAAGCTCAGGTTTCGCTATTCCTTTATGCTGATGTACTTTTTTATCATGGATTAATAAAATGGTTTAGTGATTTTATCGGCATCCATTGTGTATATTTCCATTTATTTTTCTGTTTAAGTTTATTTCTGCAATTTTAGTTAAAATATCCCATTTGGGATATTACAGTGGTATTAGAGCTGGTGATCTTGCCAGCCTGAGGGTTCAATGTAGATTAATTTTGAGATAAGATTGAGGGTTTCTAAGATTCTCCATTGCCAAGATTGTTATTGCTGGTGATTTTCTGTATCGGAGAAAATATATTTTTCCAGAAGTGTGATTGGAGATGTTGTGCCAATAGAACAACTGTGGAATGTTAATATGAGGCCAATCCACATAATGAAAGGGCCAGTCTACGTATAACGTGACAGCCAAAGCCATGGATTGAGTGTCCAATTATTTAGAGCGTTACAGGGGCTGCATTTGAAAAGGGGAAATTGTATGATGAGATCAGTCCCAATAGTTGCCACGCCATTTGAGAAGTCGTCGAAGATTTTCAGGGCATGCGTGTATTAAAGGGCCAGTTTTGAGTTGCGGTGGAATTCGGCTTGGAAGCACATCGAAACCCATCATAGTTCCGTCAGTCCTAGCAGCCACCCATTCGATAATTTTATGATCGAGGCTGAGCTAAAATTAAAGGTGGGAGACCATTACACTTGTTTGAGGAGAAGTCGGTTGATTTCAGGTAGTGTGGGGCCACTTGAAACCCATTCGCGTCAGTAGTACTTGAAGCAGTTGGAAGATAGGGATCTTATCTCCGCGTAAGGGACCAATTTTGAATTCCATGCGGGGTCGATATCCCAGTTACGTGCGTTTGTGTTGCCGCAAAACCTGTTCGTGAAACCGTGAGCCGGGATCATCCTCTAGCGATAGGGAACCGATTGCCAAAGTTATATTTTGAAGACTGTCAATTAGTAGTCGAAATTCTAGTAGGTTGATCGTTGTGCAAAGGGCTCAGTTCACCTGCTAAGTTTGCCACGAACATAGTAATACATTTCTTGCCCAGGGGACCTATAGCAGCCAAATTCTGAATATTATCTTGGAAATTATCTTCAGAGGAAGACGAATTTACAAGGAGAATTTTTTTGAGTCATCGGTCGAGAAACCATTATCGAGGGTCGAGAGCCATCATACTGCCGCTGTAGGGAGCCAAATTCGGGGGCAAATTCTATATTTTGGACTCAAGCTTTAAACATTTCCTGTTCGCAGTCTTTTCTGTTCCCTTCTCAGCCACCAGTACAACTTGAATCTAGATGCCTACAATAAAATCATTTCAATGTGTCAGCGTCAAAGATTGCAACTGAAGATACTAGTCCTGCTCAAAGTAGTTATGTTTTAGATATCAGAGATTGTGCAGATATAGTATCTAAGCAATCATCAACTGTTTGGGTTGAGGGGTTAGTCCCAGGCATCGACTTTTGTAACCATGATCCAAAAGGAAAAGCATTGTGGGAAGTAGATGATGAGAATGGATCAATAAGTGAAGTTCCTTTTTTCAATGTATCTCATAGCTAGCCCAAATGTTGCATTTGCTGCTGAGGAAGAGATACGAATAAGCTATGGTAATAAAGGCAATGAGGAATTGCTATACCTCTATGGGTTTGTTATTGAGAATAATCTAGATGATTTTATAATGGTGCATTACCCAAAAGAAGCTCTTCAAAGGTTCGATTGTGTTGAACTAAAGTTACAACTTCTTGAAGAACAAAAGTTCCAATTGCGTTGGCTTTTACATACATCCTTATTGCACAAAAGAGTTTCAAGTGAAAGATTGGCATATGACTCTTTCAAGGCTAATTTTAACAGTATTAGAGGACAGAGAGATAAGAAGCCTGAGTCGACAGTGGAAGAGCTTGTAGTCTTGTTGCATCGCATATTTCTGCTGACAGCAACTACATACTAGTGCTGGAATATCACCTCAAGTGGACCATGTTATATATTCTTGTAGCAGCGTCACTTCTACATGTATACCAAGTTCATCTTTTTCCTTATCACTGTCATTTCTCCTTTAAGTAGAGGAATGTATGGTTGTAGTATTGCTCTTAAAAACATAGCAGCATTATAATTGAATCAGGAACAGTTTTACCTACCTTGGTATGCACTTAAACTGTTTGACAAATTTCATCAAAGGCAGATTCTATATAACTCAAAAAATTTGTTGGGGACAAATTGTATGGTGCTGAATATTATTTTCTGAGTAGTATGAAATTATTTTGAAGTTTGCTGGGTATGTGTGGAATGCTGTAAATTATTTTGGGAATAAATAATGTCAGTCACCTACAGCAAGTTTGCTACCTAACAGCTTGAAAATACTTCTCAAAGAAATTACACCCAAAACATGCTCAGAAAAAACAGTGACCACGTCATTGGTTGAACCATGGAGGGATTCCTAAACAGATTGATGAAAATAAAAATACAAGTTGGTTCCTTAAACCACCATGCATCAAAAGACCAGAAAACAAAACCAAACAATAGACCCTTTTCAAGAGGAATTTATGCCATGCTTCAAAAAGGACAGCCAAAAGATTTGTCGGAAAAATTGGGGATTGGTCACAAAATCCTTGCACTTGGGACAGATTTGAAAGACATGAAGATGACATGGAGAGTTTTGTCCAAACTTGATGAACTTAATGAAATTTTGTCCAAAATAAGCCAAGAAGAAGGGAAGAAACTAATTTGGGCTCTAAAACCAGCTATGCTTGCTCTTATACAGCCCAAATTCTTGGAGGAACCTTGTGAAGGGGTCACACTCCCAGTTGCAGCTTGCCTTAGTAACATCATGAAGTTGACCGCACCTATAGCTCCATATAATGATGATGTTATGAGGAGGATTATGAGATTAATTGTAGAGGCTTTTCAGGATTTGGACAACAACGCAGGCTCTTCCTTCAGGAAGAAGCTTGAGATTTTATGGAGTATGGCCACATTCAAGACTTATGTCATCATCTTTGACCTTGAGTGTGATGACTTGATCCTGTAGATGTTTCAATGCTTCTTCAGCATTAGGACACATCATCCTGATACTGTCATAGCACACATGCAGTCCATCTTGTCGTCATGTATGAGAGACCATGAGACCATTGGCCGAGAGCTACAGACCTGGTTGTTGAGCATCTGGAGGAGAGAGCAGTTGGTCTCACCTGTTGCTTGCGAGCTAGCCCAAGGGCTGGTTAAGCAGAATATTGGGCTCTTCAAGAGAGTTGACCAGGGAGGAGCTGCTCCAGTTTGGTGGATCTGGAAGCAGAAATGAGCTGAGGAGGAAGGGACTTTGCTTCATATGCAAAGAACCTTGGGGACCTGATCACTCATGCTTAAGTGATGCAGATGATGTGGCGGAGGTAGAACAGGAGGGCATTCCTTCTGTATGCCAGGGTGATGACTCTTCTTTATATGAGTCCATAGGATCAGTTGAGGACGCTTCTGGGGAGCGAGAGCAGTCACGCGGAGTTGATGGCAGTAGGCCAGAGCTGCATTCCAGTGTACATGGTGAGCAGTCAGGGGACTCTACGGGAGATACTCTGGGTGATGAGTCACTTGTGACGATTCAGCCAGAGCAACATATGATGGAGCCTGAGTCAGCAGAGGAGGATACTATGCACATCATACATGATAGTCCTTTGGGGGAGAGCCAGATGGAGGCTCACATTGAGTCTACGATGGATATACGGCTAACCTTGGGGTTAGCCATTGAGGAGGAGCAGTCAGATGCACAGACATCGAGTACGGTGACAGCAGTTGCAGATCCATATCCTCTGGGCATGTTGGAGGTTGATGAGATAGTCCTCCAGGGGGCTAGTAGACAGCAGGAGCATGACATTCCTGATCAGGAGTGGGAGGAGCTGTTGGAGATGGTGGAGCATCCATCTTTGGGTTGACACATTGATGAGGTACAGATAGATGTACATACAGTCGGCCAAGCTGCAGTACTTTCAGTGAGTAGTACTCTTCAGGAGTACATCGATGGGTCTTGCAGCCTATCTTGCCCACTTCGGCCCATTATAGAGAGAAGGGCTTTCTCCTACAGGCAACTTTCGTTGGCAGACAGGGCAGAGCAGTGTGAGTTGATTACGGGCTGGCGACAATGGCGTGTTCTGCATATAGTTGTTGCTACATTAGATTCTTCTTCCAGGATGGATTGGCAGGAGATCATGAGTTGGTACCCTCTTGATGGTACGGTATTCTTCGTAGGGAGCACAGTGGAGCAAGGGCCCTTAGACATAGTAGATGTTACAGATTCCAATTGGCAGGAGGGCACAAGTCGTCGTTTCTTCAACACTCCATCCCGATTTCAGGAGAGTAGGATCAGCGTGGGATTGAGTCAAGACTTGGATTGGAGAGAGGTGATGAGTTGGTACACAGTTGATGGGACAGCTTACACAGTCACAGATACAGCGTAGTAGGAGTCATGGTCTTCACCTCTTAGAGCATCAGTCATTGCCAGAGGCAGTGCGCAGTCCGAGCCGTGGGACTTGGGTGATGATTGGCCATGGTGGCGATGTGATCCAGGAGGATTTTTTGTTGGCTGGTACAGTGAGAGATCAGTTTGGGATCTCGGCATTGAGGGGTCTATTCCGAGTGGTTTGACACAGGTGCATAGCAGCACCGAGAGGTTTGTATGGGATCCAGGCATTGGGTCTCAGTTGCGGTGGGCCAACAGAGTGGCCTACATATTTCGATTGCTTGAGGGCAAGCAATCTTGGGGCGGAAGGTCTGTAATATTCCCTTTTTTGGTATCATCTATGACAGGGCTAGGATTGACTTCCAGAGTTAGGAGCAGACCGGTCACAGGTACAGGTTGGTGGCATCAGTGGGCCCAAGGGCTTTTTGGAGGAGTTTTGAGGAGTTTCTATGTGTTCGGATGAAATTTTCTTGATATATTCCATCATCAGAGCAGTTTGGCTTTCGTTCCGGTGCATTCCGACAACTTTCAGAAATTTGAGTTATTTATGGGCTTAACTCAGCTAATTATGCTCACGGTGGCATTCTGGGAGGAATACATGACAGAACACCTTAGTGTAATAGCTCATTGGAACTGGGACGAGGATACCTCCATGATGGGACAGTTGGACATGAGTTTCAGTGACTAGGGGAGACATGGTAACCAATTTACTCTTTTCTGCATTAAAAAGGAATATTTTAATAAGAGGGAAAAGTGCACCATGAATAAAATAATAATAAAATAATGCTCTAGAAGGCTCCAAGAGTTCTATAAAAGAAAGGGAGGAGGCCATTGAGGGATATCTTTGGAGTAGATCATTTTCTTGTGTATGAGAGGTTTGAGACCGTGGTTCTCTACTTCAGCCGTAGCCTTAGGACGGAAACCCTCGGGTGATTTGTGAGTGTTGGACGAAAACCCAACTCTCTTGAGGAGACTTCATTCAGAAGTTTCACAGAGCTTCAGGGATTGGTGTGAGGATCATCCGGATCTTCAACTTGTGCTTCAGTGGGTTCAGTGATAGTTTTGCCATAGCCGATTTGCAGCAGTCTTCTTGCCGAGCCAACTACATCATTGCTAGCGTCATTCATCAGTTGGGCTAGAGATCTTTCTGGGTTTGCTCCACTTGCTTGGCAAGCTCAGGTTCTGCTGTTCCTTTATGCTGATGTACTTTTTTATCATGGATTAATAAAATGGTTCAGTGATTTTATCGGCATCCATTGTGTATATTTCCATTTATTTTGCTGCTTAAGTTTATTTCTGCAATTTTAGTTAAAATATCCCATTTGGTATATTACACGTTTTGATTATACTGGGTTATTCACTGCATAATTCGCCTCTCTGTCCTAAACGCTGTCTAGCATTCCCTTTGCCCTTCGATCTGCTTAAGCCTTCCCTTTTCTGCCTAGCAACTCCGGCATTTTGGTCGTATTGTGTATTTCAGCCAATCCCTTGGAGGATTGAGATCTTATTGCTTATAAGGGTTAGAGCTTTGCTCCCCTATTGTATGAGCTATATACTGTCATATCTAGGTATTGGAGCAGCATTTTGTCTTAGACTGCGTTTTTCATAGCCTGGGGTTTATGCAGAAATAGCAATGCTTTTCATGTTTATGTACATGTGTTGTGGAGGCTTGCATTTCTTCTCTTGAGAGGCTGTTTCCTCAAGATTTGTAATCTCTTCCGCTGCTATACATTATTATTGGCTATATATGCATCTTCTGTCTCACAGCTACTGCAAAAAACGCTGTAGGGTTTCTAGATTATTTTCTTGTCTTGCGGCACCTCTATCTTGAGGGGTTTTCTATATAAAACTGTTGTTTAACCTTGCTGAAAGCCTATGCCTTGTACTCAAACTCATCCCCTGATTATTCATAGTGCGTTACATCTCATACCTTCAGAAAATACGCTGCCCTTGCTTCAGCAAATTTCTGCATACTCAAAGTCTTGGGAAATCAGGGTTTTTCTTGACTAGTCGGGAAGGAGGGACTGTTTAACATAGAAAAACGCCTTTGTTTGAGCTGAAATTCGACATGGAAGTCCCTCTTGACCTATTCTAACATATTCCAGAACCTTGACCCGTAATTTTACGCAGATTTCCTTATTCACTCATTTTAGGGCCAAAATCCTCACTTTTCCCCACCTTTTTGCCCTTAAAAGCTGAGTAAAGGTTGCTGCTGTTATTTATTTTGGTTGCTGAACATTTTCAGAGATATTATATGATAGCTGAAGCCGTCATACCTGAGGAATGCGTTTTTATGGCATGATCTGCTGAAAATTCCATTTTTGGGATATTACAGTGGTATCAGAGCATAGTTCTGGCTCAGCCTGTGGAGCTGGCTATCTATGGCAAATATGAGGATCACAATGTCTAAACTCTTACCTGAAGTACCGAGGAAACATGGTCGTATACCTCTTGAAGATTATTTCAGAGAATGGAAATCCAAGGGGGAAGAATTCAAAGTAGCTTTTCCCTTCAAAGATTATTGTTGGCTCAGGCAGGGTGAAGGAGGAAGGTACAGTGAAAGGAACAGTGGGTTTTCTACCATGTAGAGTTCAGATTTGCAGCGTACCATTGGGAGATCACCTCTTCCCATGCATGAGGGATCCACTAGTCCCTGTGAATCTAAGCCCAAGAGGACCAGAACGGTGAAAAAGGAGAGTTTATTCTTTTTCAGATCCAAAAAAGATGCATCCACTGTTGAGGAGGTCAAGAAGGTTGAAGAAAAAGAAGAGGAAGTACCATGCGCTTCCAATTCTAATCGAGAAGAAGAGATCACGTCACCTCTTGAGGAGGCTTGTGAAAACGCTATCACACTCATGGAGGAGCAGCCACATGCATCAACAGTTGGGGCAGCCAACACTTTTGAGGATGGGACTCTTGTAGCCCTACAAGAAGTTCCAAATGCACATCAAGGCATGAAAATATTTCCACATTCCATTGTTGCAGAAAATTCTTCTGATCAATGTGGAGATCTACTTTTGCAGGACCAAGGGTCAAATCTCAGTGCTACTATAGAGCAGCTTGGTTGCACTGCGTTGTGCAACATGGAAACACTCAAGAAGGAATCAAACACTCATTCTCATGAGCCATTGTTGGATTGTACATCACATTGGAGATTGGGGTTTGAAGACCTGAAGGTTGATGGTAGACATCTTGGAGTAAGAAACCTTTTCTCCCTTCAAGATGACACTTTCTCGATGAGCTCTTCTCAGCTCAAAGAGGAACTTCTACTTTCAGATCCAAGACCTCATTGGTTTTGGAAGACTATGGATGAAAGGGAGGTCTCAAGGATAGATCTCGTTGGAGATGCACTTCGACACACCATGGAATGCAATGATTTTCTTCCCTTCTCACGAGAGCAAATAGAAGATGGAGGACATCTTAGGATGGATAACATCTCTCATGCTTGTGTTGGACATCCCTTGAGCCATACACATCATGATGGGAGGTTTTTTCCTACCACCTATTTGATTCTTGATAGGGTCTCATTGATCCTTGAGAAGTTTATATTTCAAAATCCCATGAAGTGCAAAATCAGTGATTTGATTTGGGAGGATGGTAGCCCTCATGGGAGGAGTACCAGGATGAGGAGAAGAAGGAGGCATCCACAAGTGATTGAGGCATCCACTGTAGGAAAAATGGATCCAAATACCTCATGAATATGCGTCACTATAGCTGCAACTTCTAGAACCATGCCATGCAGTGAAGAACATGAACAATATCAACAATAGTTATTCCTTTTAGGACAACATAAAGCAATGGTGCAGATGCTAATAAATAACTTCCAGGTCTATGATAGTTTTCAGGAACAAGAGATGAAAGCTGCTTCACTACCAAGTGTACAGTAAGTTCTTGCAAATTCCAACCGCGTATAATAGTTGCACCATGCAAAACGCTAGTTGCATGCCTTGTATCTTTCCCTGACAGTCTCTTAAAAACAAAATACCATTCACATATGTAAACATAAATGGAGGAACAGGGCTGAAAGATCCTTTTCAAAATTGATTGACTGCAAATGTAATGAGGATGAAACAAGGAAAGTAGGAATAGACAATGTTCCTTGTGAAAATATAAGCAACCATAGTTTTGATGATAGCTAGGTTATTTAAGGCTTATGACCAAGTAAAGAAACCTTTAAAAGCAAGGGGGACCCAAAATTCAGGTGTAAAGGATAGAAATTTTGGGTGGTGTTGTAGCAGCTACAATAGATTGGTGATATGGTGATGGCGATGACAGAAAATTTTGTGGCCCAAGCCATGGCTCTTCCACAATAGTGGGATAAGTGGTTCAAAAATAAACAAGTTGAGTAGGGGGCATGGATTAGGTTCATTAACGCACTCGACCTAGAGCTTGATTCGAAGAAGGGGGTACCTCAACACTATATCGTAGAGAAATGGCAGACTTCACTCTATGTTCTATAAAAATTTGTTACCTGTGAAGGATGTTATGCACTCACATTTCTTTATCATATAAAGTTTTTAATGCACTTTCAGTCGAATGAATGCATAAATTTTCCCTATTTCTGTGTAAATGCTTGGGGCATATGGCCCAAGGTGTCCAACAGAGCCCTGTGAGTGCTAGACACAGGTTGTATCACTGCGACCTTGTAAAAATGTTAATCACCGAAGAGTTAAAGAAAAATGAAATTATTTGGGAAAAAATTGTGCCAATAAACTAGTTTGGTAACCATCATTCTCTACCTAAGGTAGTATCTAAGGATAAAGAAATTGGAGAAACCCATTGTGGGAGTCCAACAGGAGCCAATGGATCCTAATGGTAATGTAAAAGAAAATGCTTTAGTAGATGAGGATCAGGAGTTGGTAAGGTTTGAAGATAGGGAAGGAATCAAAATTGTTTTTTGTTTCACCACAGAGAATGAGGAGGAGTGTGATGAAGCGTAAAATTACTCCCCCATCCTCTCCTGCAGTCTGTGTCATAGTTCTAGTTTACCTTGAACATTTTGTTTCTATGGTTGATCCTCCTATGGAATCCCCTCCTCATTCAATGAATGAATTTTCCCACATGCCTGAACTTTCTGTCCTAGATATGTGTAACTTATTTAATGAGAAGCAAATTCGTGTTTGTGACCCTACTCCCACAATAAAATCCCCAAATGTTACCTAATTTTTCCAAACCCTACTGTTACTAATCATTATTTTGCTCAAAAGAAGAGACCTGCACCCAAAAGGCCTAAGATAAGGTCATATGTGTTTGAATCCACAACTTTTGTGGATCCTCCAACTTAGGACTTTGAGTGTGCTTCTGGATTTCATGAATCTTTGCATTATGGCACTTAGGCCAATAAGTAAAACAAGAAGATTAAAAGATTAGGAATCTGGAACAAAAAATTGATGAATATAAGATTCTTAACGGACATGTCAAGAGTGAAAATTTTGTACTGAAGGCTTGGAATGAGGAGCTTCGAGAGGAAATTGATAGATTCTCTCATTAGGAGAATAAGAAGCATGCAAAGATGGCCCGAAGATGCCCCACTTGTTGCCATCTTTGCCGTCTGAAAAGTAAATCGAACTAGCTCCCTCTCTCTCCTCTACGCAGCTGCTGGCCTGGCCTACGCACTCCCTGTTGGAGATGGTAGATTTTCCACACAATACTGCTGCTCAACTATCAAGATCTAGAATTGCCCGGCTAGGAATTCTTTGAGGAATATAATCCCCCACACATTGTCCAGCTACTTCCTCTAACCCTCTACGCTGCTGGCTCTACGCACTCCTATTGGAGCAAGCCAATCAGTTCACGAACTCTACTGCTTTTGCATGGGAAATCATAGTTTCTTGTAGAAATTAGTATACATTAAGCATGCATACATCCAGATTCCCCTTATCTCACAATATTTAACTTCTTGCAAAATACAAAATCATTCCACTATTAATCTTTTGCGAAAAATTAATTGCACACACATGTGAAGCATAAATAAAAACAATTGCACATAACATAGTTGTTTAACGGGAAAGCCTGAAGCTGAAAACCGCAACTATCATATATTATGTATCATGGAGATCATGTAACAATATCATACAAAGCTTAGTACATCAAGCTCTCAGTAAAATCTGTAATATTCCTAATTAGCCATGGCTAATTGGAATATTCGATTTTGCTCAATTTTGCCATCTATAGTTTATTAATAAATAAAAAGTGAGTGGAGAGGGTCTAACTCACTTAGTGGAATAAAACACACTCCCTAGTAGCACAACGTTGTGACTTAAAGGGAGCCAAGGGGGGCCATAGAGAGGGGGGCCCACGTATGCCCTAGAAGCTACTGCGCAGATGAGGATGAGCACGTGGCAAGAGAGAGAGGCTACGTTGAAGAGATAGGCCTTAGGGTTTTGGAGGAAGTCCAATGTTATAAAAGAGGGGGGAGCCTCCTCATTTCATTCATTCGTTGTTGATGATATTGAGCTGGTCATTTCGACTTCTTGAGCACGCTGGCTGTTTAGCCTGTCTGTAGCACTGTTTAGTGCATTGACTGTCTCCGGTCGGAGATCTCGCCGTTAGCCCCGGGGGACTTCGAGTGCCTGCTCGGGTAAGTTTATTTCTTCAGCAATTTGTGGGAGGTTTTGGTGTTTGGGTTTGCTGCGGAGCCGAGTATTCATAGAGACTGTGCAGTCACTGAGAGGGAGGACGCAGTCCATCTAGGAGGTGTTCCAGATCGGGATTTTTGCAAGAGATTTGAGCCGAGATTTTGAGTAGAGGATCAGCCTTTGCCTTTGGGAGGATTTTGGTGGAGTTTGAGGCGGTATTTCAGTCATTCCTATTTAGCCTCTGCGCAGAGCCTTGGAGGCCAACATAATTCCCCAAGGGGGTGTTTTTCGAAGGTCGGCCATTTCTGATATGGTTTTTGGGTTTTGTCGGGATTGGTGAGTAGAGGAGGATTCCAGATTTTCAGCTCATTCCGACAAGGGGAACAACCCCTAGTCATCAGTTCATTTCAGTGGTAGCAGCTACACGGCAGTTTTCCAGCAGCTGGGATGCAGTTCAGAGAGCAGCCATTTCTGGTGTATTATGAGAGTATTTCTTCACTTGCCTTGAGCAAGTTTAGGTGCCATCACTCTGATCACCTATTGTACTTCATTATATTTCTCAGTTTAATAAAATGGCTTAGCATTCTCTCTCTATATTTCTGGATGAGTTGCCGTACATTCTTTCTATGCTATTGTATGTTTGCTCACTGTTATATATATATATATATATATATTTTTGGGCATTCTAGTTCTATACCACTTGGTGTGTTTGTCTCATACTCTTAGACAGAGTTTGGAAAGGGCCAGGTAGCCTCCAGATTTCGTCCTCTTTCAGAGGCGGCATATCTGGTAAACGCCCTCCCAGTCCATCTCTGGTTGGAGTTGTGCCGTGTTTTAGAAATATCCCCGAAACGGGATATTATAGTGGTATCAGAGCATAGTTCTGGCTTAGCCTGTGGAGCTAGTTGTCTATGACATCGGGGAAGAGGCCATATATTTGTTACAGAGGCCGAAAGTACAGAGATCGTGAGCGTAGGTTGGAGAACACCTACGGAGAGGGAGACTATGTTCGGGTGGTGGACACAGAGCAGGAGGAGCCTGTGACAGACGCAGAGTAGGGGGAGCAGAGAGAGCCGATGGCAAATGACACTAAGGGCAAACAGTTTGGGGAGGCACTCCTCAAATCAGTGCAGGATTTAGTGAGGCAGATTGAGGTGATGGGTCAGAGGTTCACCGCTGTAGAGGCTAGACAACGTGAGACCCCACGGGCATTCCAGGTAGGTGAGGGATCAGGTACATCCCACCATTTGCCGGAGCATGGTGCTGCTCAGCGTGATACTACTCAGCCGATGGCTTCACGTGCACCTACACGCTCTACCATGCCCACGTTCTTGGGAGCAGACACAGGGGCAAGAGCCCAGCAGGAGGCAGAGCCCGGACACATGGGCAAATATTTTGCAGAGTATCAGGCCTATGGGCAGGAGTTCAGGGATGCTCTCTAATTCCGAGATTTTGTTCAGCTCCAGCGAGACAGTAGACCCCGCGACCATCATAGAGGGCGTCGACATTATCATGATGGAGATAGCCACTGCACATCTAGCAGATTCCATTTGCCTACGTTTGATGGTTCATCAAACAGTTCGGCAAAGTCTTGGGTGGAGAAGCTGGACATCTATTTCCAGCTTAACCAGATGTCGGAGACGGAGGCCATCAAGGTGGCGACGTTACATTTGGATGGTGAGGCCCAGGACTGGTGATTCCATGGGATGGTTACACTCGGACATTCTACGGTGACGACATATGTCGAGTTTACCAGGAGGTTAATGAAGCGATTTGACCGGAGGGATCCGGAACAACACTTTGTTGAGCTGAAGAGGCTCAAGTAGATTGGGAGCCCAGAGACATACATTGCAGATTTCTTGAGGGTTTCAGTGATGGTGCCAGATCTATTCGCAGCACGGATGATCTATATGTTTGTGGATGGGTTAGCAGAGCCACTTTGGGGACTAGTCAGATCTACTAGACTAGCTACACTTCAGGATGTTATTAGTAGGACCCGAGACTTACAGGATGCATTGCCCAGGACTCGGACACCTTACCCCCAGAGACAGGACTTCTAGCCCAAGGGGAAGGATGTGAGGGTTTTGCCTCCAAAGGGGAATCCAGGACGGGCACAGACAGATGATGATGCCAGGAAGGAGATGAAGAAGAAGTGGCTATGCTTTACTTTTCAGGAGCCGTGGGCACCAGGGCATAGGTGTGCTGCTGGCAAAGCACACTTCATTGAGGTCTTCTCCGAGGATAGCGGGGAAGAGGATGACGAGGATGACGAGGAGGCAGGAGACAATCAGACAGCCCAGGATCAGTTGCCACCTCCACCTCCAGGTATAGGAGGTGCAGCTTTTGCACCCACAGGAGGGACCCTTGTAGCATTGTGAGGAGTTCCCAAGTACTTGACGCTGTGTGTACAAGGGATGGTACGTGGTCAACGAGTGTCAGTTTTGGTTGACAGTGGGGCAACCCACAACTTCATTGATGCACAGATGGTCGAGCGGAGAGGTATACCGACCGAGGGCTTTGACGGATTTTTAGTCTTGGTCCCAGGAGCCCAGACGATGCGGTGTGCCTGATATGTTCTAGAGTTGGCAGTGACGATGGGTACCTACACCGTGACCGATCACTTTTTCGTGGTCAACATACCAGATACCAATGTGGTATTGGGTGTTCAGTGGTTGATTACTCTGGGGAAGGTCACCACAGATTGGGAGGCCTTAGAGATGGAGTGGGATGATAAGAAGACCGGGAAGCACGAGAAGATCCGCGGGATGCACACTTACCCACCTCAGACAGTTTCACCACACCGGATGGAGGCAGATTTTCGGAAGGGAGACATAGAGTGGGCGGTTGAGTTGCGGGCGTCAGAGGCATGGACCACCGGTCAGGCACTTCATCCTGATATACAGGCCATCCTTGATAGGTATGATGCAGTGTTTGGGGATATACCACCAGGTCGACCACCGGACCGAGGATTTGAGCACACCATTGAGCTTGAGCAGGGCATTCAGGCAGTGATTACTACCCCCTATAGGCATCCCAAAGCCTATCGGGATGAGATTGAGCGGGCCATCCAGGAGTTGTTGGCTCTTGGGCACATCAGACCGAGCACGAGTCCGTTTGCTTCTTCCGTGGTGTTGGTGAAGAAGAAGGACGACACCTTGAGGATGTGCATTGACTACAGGGCCCTGAATAAGAAGACCTTGAAGAACAGGTACCCTATACCCAGGATCGATGAGTTGATGGATGAGCTGAGAGGAGCTAAGTTCTTCTCGAAGATTGATTTGAGATCAGGGTACCATCAGATTCGCATGAGGGAACAGGACATTCCCAAGACCGCCTTCAGGTGTCATTATGGGCACTTTGAGTTTTTGGTTATGCCTTTTGGGCTAACCAATGCCCCAGCTACTTTTCAATCTTGCATGAACCATATCTTCCGCAGTCACCTGAGGAAGTTTGTATTGGTCTTTTTCGATGACATACTCATATATAGCAGGACTTGGGAGGAGCATCTACGAAGCAGGACAGTCCGGGAATTCTTGGTGAGCTGGAAGAATTTGTTGGATGAGGATGCTACTTGGGAGAGTGAGAAGATTTTGCAGCGTCCATCACTTCAGTTGCTTAAGGACAAGCAAAATTTTGCCAGGGGAGACTGTAATATTCCTAATTAGCCGTGGCTAATTGGAATATTCGATTGTGCTCAATTTTGTTGTCTATAGTTTATTAATAAATAAAAAGTGAGTGGAGAGGGTCTAACTCACTTAGTGGAATAAAACACACTCCCTAGTAGCACAACATTGTGACTTAAAGGGAGCCAAGGGGGGCCAAGCACCACGTAGAGAGGGGGGCCCATGTATGCTCTAGAAGCTACTGCGTAGATGAGGATGAGCACGTGGCAAGAGAGAGAGGCTACGTTGAAGAGATAGGCCTTAGGGTTTTGGAGGAAGGCCAACATTATAGAAGAGGGAGGAGCCTCCCCATTTCATTCATTCGTTGTTGATGATATTGAGCTGGTCATTTCGACTTCTTGAGCACACTGGCCGTTTAGCCTATCTGCAGCACTGTTTAGTGCATTGAGTGTCTCCGGTCGGAGATCTCGCCCTTAGCCCCGGGGGACTTCGAGGGCCTGCTCGGGTAAGGTTATTTCTTCAACAATTTGTGGGAGGTTTTGGTGTTTCAGTTTACTGTGGAGCCGAGCATTCAGAGAGACTGCGCAGTCACTGAGAGGGAGGACGCAGTCCATCTAGGTGGTGTTCCGGATTGAGATTTTTGCAGGAGATTTGAGCCGATATTTTGAGCAGAGGATCAGCCTTTGCCTTTGGGAGGATTTTGGTGGAGTTTGAGGTGGTATTTCAGTCATTCCTATTTAGCCTCTGCGTAGAGCCTTGGAGGCCAGCGTAATTCCCCAACAGGGTGTTTTTCGGAGTTCGGCCATTTCTGATATGGTTTCTGGGTTTTGTCAGGATTGGTGAGTAGAGGAGGATTCCAGATTTTCAGCTCATTTCGGCAAGGGGAACAACCCCTAGTCATCAGTTTATTTTAGTGGTGGCAGCTACATGGCAGTTTTCCAGTAGCTGGGACGCGGTTTAGAGAGCAGCCATTTCTGGTGTATTCTGAGAGTATTTCTTCACTTGCCTTGAGCAAGTTTAGGTGCCATCACTCTGATCACCTATTTTATTTCATTATATTTCTCAGTTTAATAAAATGGCTTAGCATTCTCTCTCTATATTTCTGGATGAGTTGTCGTACATTCTTTCTATGTTATTGTATGTTTGCTGCACTGTTATATATATATTCTCGGGCATTCTAGTTCTATACCACTTGGTCCGTTTGTCTCATACTCTTAGACAGAGTTTGGAAAGGGCCAGGTAGCCTCCAGATTTCGTCCTCTTTCAGAGGCAGCATATCTGGTAAACGCCCTCCCAGTCCATGTCTGGTTGGAGTTGTGTCGTGTTTTAGAAATATCCCCGAAACGGGATATTACACAATCAATCGTCACATACTAACATAGAAAAAATTTGCAATTCCATGCACCAATCTCAGCCCTCCTGCTAGCCTACCTCCACTGCGCAATCCAAGCTGATTACAAAGACCAATTCGATGTAATCCCACTCTCCTTGACTGTGTGATTATCATTGGCAACTCCAATGTATATATAGATGCAATCTATGCATCACTATGGTCACAACAGATATTCTATCTCACCCTTTCACCTATCTCTACACTGGGTCTCCACTAGAACTGACATGCACTATCGCTAACTGCTGTATTTGTTCAGTTGATTAATGAGTTATTATTTGTGAATTAATTAACTAATTAATTCACTCCACTCTCACTAGCGTATCATTCAGTTAGACTAGGTACAACTAGCTCAAATGAGTCTAACTGAGTTAAACTGAATACAACTCCATGAACTACTCTTCCAACTCTGTCATAACTTTGCCACTTCGGTTCTAACTGAGTTCTCCATGCATGAACTCTAGTAAACCCTTAGGAATTGCGTAATTCCTTCAGCCCACTGATTTTACAAATCTGTTCACTGAAATAAAGTGCTCCAATAGAATAAGTTGTTGTTTAGTGTCTGATTATTATTAAGAGCTAAAAATAATTGACATGCATCTATTTTTAGATCAGCGATCTATAAATAGACTTCTCCCAATCTTCTAAAAATAGAATTTCATCTATTTTTCACATTTGACCAACCATCCACAAATAGCATTCTGCAACTTTTGAAATATGACCACCATATCTAAAAATAGCCTGTGTGGGCCCCACCTAGTTTAGGTGATTATTTTCCAATTAGGATCAAGGATGATGTTTCAGGATGCCTCCTTCATTGTTTCTTGTTGCAAACTTCAACATTTCTTGGGATTGAAACTCTCTGAGGTCAGAAATCACCAAAAAAGTCTTTAGCTACTCTTCCTGATGCTTCTACACCAACAATCATTGCTGCACAGAAACTGCGTCCCTCCAACTACTGATCTGCGCTGAAAACGCTGCACTACTCCCTCTGCCTTGGAAAAACTACGATATGGAAAATCCTACCTCTCTATCGACTCTGATCTGAAAGGAGTGTATTGGTTTGCTGTGCTAAGTGTCCTTTCAGTAATAAAAACATGTACAATTTGTCTCCATTTGTTTGCTTAAGGAACGAGTATTTTAACCATGAAACATAGATGAATTTGTGAGTTTTAAGCATAAAAATCAGCCAAAATAACACTGTACAACAGTGTATAACAGAGAAATAACATCACACATAATATTTACACAGCAAGCATGATGAAGCAGTTCACCCCTCTTGGGCTACATCTGCTGGTCTAGCTCCGAATAGCATGGTTCCTTTGTCATTATGCTCAAAATTTCAAATACATATTTTTACAAGCCACTAATGGCTATTTTCTCTACACCAGTGGCTCCAGAATGCTCAAATTAGTCTAGGTAGACTCTTGTTTCACCTAAATTGGTCGAAAATTGACATCCCAAAGCTTTTTCCCAATCTTAGATAGAAAACCTCCACTAATTGTGGAGAACTGCAGTTAGTTTTGGCAAAAATTCCAAAAATTAGGTCGGCGCTAACTCCTCCGCCAATGCTAACCGTTTGTATTTAACATTAAAGTTAAGGGCAGGGTGGTCACAAGTCGAGCCCCCTTACCCTGCGGTCAAACATTTAACTCCTCCATAAATGAGGCGCGGAACTCGGAATGGACGTGGTTCCACTTAACCTCCGAGACTCCCGACAGAACTCACATGTGACCAACGGTAAGTTTTAATGACCGCTGGATTGAACGGTTATGAAACCGTTGTAGCACAACCACGCGGAACAGTTGGATGAACTTTGCATATGATAACCATAGTTTTAAATGTCGCAGGTTACGACTGTCAGAGTTACAACAAATATCACATTTTACATGTCATGTGAACATAACGTTGGCAATTGTAACAGTTGTTTGGCGCGCCGGTGGTAGCTGTTGGTTCATGGGCCGAAGACATCTAGGGAGGGGGCTGGCCCCCTCCAATCCCCCAAACGTCGAGCGCATAAACTATAAGGTAAGGCGAAGACCTTAGCTGGTTAAGACCCAACTTATAGAGAGCTGGTCACGAGGTTTGTTGGCGAGCGGTAGATCGTGGGTTCGACCCCCACTCTGCCACAAAATTTTTGTTAAAACATGCCAATTAAACTTCTCCGCCAAACTTGGAGCTTGACTCCAATTAAACCTCCGCCATACTGTTTAGAGTCTAGACAACTCCTCCATACTTGGTTGACCCCGCTGAAATGTGGGTAAAAACATTATAATAAGCATATATTGTAATATCCCAAAAGGGAAATAACTAGTAATACAAAGCATACAACAAGATACAAAATGCTATAAACTGAACATGAAGCAGATACACATGAAATAGAGAGAAAATTGAGCCATTTTATTATACTGAGAAATAGAAATGAGTACAAGAGGTGATCAGAGTGATGGCACCTCGACTTGCACCAGGCAAGTGTAGGAATACTCTCAGAATATCAAACGAATGGCTGCTCTCTGCTCTGTGTCCAAACTGCTGGGAAATTGTCGTGCTGCTGCTACTGCTGGAACAAAATGAGTATTTGGGGCTGCTCCCCTACTCGGAATGAGCTGAAACTCAGGAATCCGCCTCTACTCACAATACCCAGAAAAGCCCAGAGAGTGTTTCTGGAATGGATGACCCCCGAAAATACCTCCCTTGAGGATCTACGCTATCCTCCCAAGGACCACGCTGAGGCTAAATGAAATGCTCCAAAAGATGGCCTCCCGCTCTGCCAAAAGTCTCCAATAGGCAAGAGCTAGCCCCTTGCTCAATCTCCTGACCAAAATCCTCCGAAATACTGCTACCACGGAGCTCCCTCAAGATGGATTGCGTCCTCCCTCTCAAGACTGTGCAGTTTCTATGGCTCTGCTCCTCCCACGAAATGCCAACACCAATCCTCCTGCAAAATACTGATGAGACTACCTCACCCGAGCAAGCACTCGAAGTCTCCCTCTTCTCCGCTTCGTGAGTCGACTGCCGGTATAGATGCGTAGCGAGGATCAAGCTCCCACCAACTGTCTCTCCACCCGACCCTTGTCAGCATACAGCTTCTACTGGTTCTGCGCTGTAGCCATGTTATCCTTGAGAGCTCGGAGGATGTCCTAACTCTCCTGGATCCAATCCTTGGCTCTTGGAGCCTTGCTGGCACCAAACATCACATCAACGAAAGATAAAGCATGATAACCATATAATGCATAGAACGGAGACATACCGATAGACATGTGATTTGTGTTGTTGTAGCAGTACTCTCCTAGGTGCAGCCACTTCAGCCATGCTCTCTGCTGCCCACTGACATAGTTACGCAAGTAGCCCTCCAGCCACTTGTTAACTATCTTTGTCTGCCCATCTGTCTGTGGGTGATAGCTGGTGCTTGATGTCAACTCTGTCCCCACCAACCGGAAAATCTCTTGCCAAAATCCGCCCATGAAGCGATTGTCCATGTCACTGACAATGGTCTTGGGAAGACCATGTAACCTAAAGATATTCCGGAAGAATAACTCTGCCACCTGTGCTCCTGTATAGTGCGCGGATATGGCGAAAAAGTGTGCATATTTTGTTAGTCGATCAACGACGACAAATATACAGTCATTTTCCTGCACCATGGGCAACCCTGTAATGAAGTCCATCGAAATAATCTCCCATTTCCCCTCTGGAATGGGAAGAGGCTGCAACAAACCTGCTGGATGGTTCATCTCCCCCTTGTTGCGTTGACAAACTTCACACTCCCTGACATGTTGGAGTACATCCTCCTTGAGGCCCTTCCATGAGAACCTCTCTCTGATGACCCTGTAGGTTTTAGTAAACCCTTGGTGACCAGCGAATGGTGAATCATGAGAAGCCTATAGTATCTTCTTCTTGAGCTGAGAACCCTCGGTCAAGAAGATCCTATCCTTGTAGTAGATGATCTCATCCATCATCCTGTATCTATCATCCGTCACCTGTCCATCCAGAACCTTGCAAGAAAACCTGTCCTTGGAGTACTCCACCAAAAGTCGAGCCCTCCAATCTGCATCCAAACTCATCAGAGACAACGCAGCTAGTCTGCGTGAAAGTGCATCAACCACCACGTTGTTATTTCCTTTGACATACTCAATGTCAAAATCATAGGCCTGGATCTTGCTGACCCACTTCTGCTGCCTCTCTTGTAGCTGCTTCTGCTCTAAAAATAATCTGAGGCTGTTGTGGTCAGTCCTCACCTGAACCTGTTACCTACCAGGTACTGCCAGAATTTGGCCAAGGCATGCATGATGGCCAACATCTCCTTGTCATATATGGCATATAACCGCTCATGTGGAAGGAGCTTCCAGCTCTCAAAAGCTATCGGGTGACCTCCCTGCATCAACACTACACCGATCCCCTCTCCCGATGCATCACACTCCAAAACAATGGCTGCGTGGAATCTGGCAATGCAAGTACTGGGTAGCTGCTCATCACCTCCTTGAGCCTGTCAAAGGTTCGCTGCGATGTATCTGTCCCACTGAATGCCCCCTTCTTCGTCAAATCTGTCAGGGGTGCAGCAAGCTGAGAGAAACTCTTGACGAACTTCTTGCAGTAGGTGCAGATACCTACAAACCCTCGAAGTTCTGTCACGTTTCTCGGCTCTGGCCATTCTCTGATGGCCCTGATCTTCTCCTCGTGGACCCTCACTCTGTCCACCCCTATAATGTGTCCCAGATATAGCATCTCTGTCAACCCAAACTCGCACTTGGAGAGCTTACCATAAAACAGCTGCTCCTCCAAAATACGCAACACTGCCTCTATGTGCTGGAGATGCTCCTCCCATGTCTTGTTGTATATCAATATATCATCAAAGAAGACCAGCACAAACTTCCTCAGGTCACTGCAGAAGATGTGGTTCATGCACGACTGGAATGTCGCTGGTGCATTAGTTAGCCCAAAGGGCATCACCAAGAACTCGAAATGGCCATAATGGCACCTGAAAGCGGTCTTGGGAATGTCATGTTCCCTCACGCGAATCTGATGGTACCCGGATCTCAAATCAATCTTTGAGAAGAACTGTGCTCCTCTCAACTCATCCATCAGCTCGTTAATCCGCGGTATGGGGTACCTGTTCTTCATGGTTTTCTTGTTCAAATCCCTGTAATCAATGCACATCCGCAATGTGTCGTCCTTCTTCTTCACCAACACTACTGAGGAAGCGAAAGGACTGGTGCTGGGCCGTATGTGTCCAAGAGCCAGCAGCTCACGGATAGCCCGCTCAATCTCGTCCCGATAGTCCTTGGGGTGCCTATAGGGTGTGGTAATAATAGCCTGAATGCCCTGCTCTAGCTCTATAGTATGCTCAAATCCCCGATCTGGTGGCTAACTTGGCGGTATCTCCCCAAACACCGTGGCATACCTGTCAAGGATGGTCTGTATCTCAGGATGAACTATCTGCCCAGTAGTCCCTGCCTCTGATGCACGCAGCTCTACTGCCCATTCTATGTCTCCCTTTGGAAGTTTGCCTCCATCCAGTGAGCTGAAACAGTCTGGGGTGGGTAAGTGTGCATTCCCCGTATCTTCTCATGCTTCCCGGTCTTCTTATCATCCCACTGCATCTCCAAGGCCTCTCAATCTGTGGTGACCTTCCCTAGAGTGATTAGCCACTGTACACCTAATACCACATTTGTATCCGGTATGTTAACCACGAAAAAGTGGTCAGTCACTATGTAGGTGCCCATCGTCACAGCCAGCTCTGGAACATATCTGGCACACTACATCATCTGATCTCCTGGGACCAACACTGAAAATCAATCGAAGCTCTCTGTCGGTGTGCCTCTCCGCTCAACCATCTGTGCATCAATGAAGTTGTGGGTTGCCCCACTGTCCACCAGTATTGAAACTCGCTGCCCTCGTACTGCCCCTCGGACACGCAGCGTCAGATACTTGGGTACTCCCTGCAATGCTGCAAGGGGCCCCCCCGTGGGTGCAAAAGCTGCACCTCCTGCTCCTGGTGTTGGAGGTGGAAAATGATCCTGCGTTGCATGGCTGCCTCTTGCCTCCACCTCATCATACTCGTCCTCTTCTCCGCTGCTCTCGGAGAAGACCTCAATAAAGTGTTCTTTGCCAACAACACACCTGTGTCTTGGCGCCCACAACTCCTGACGTGTAAAACACAGCCTCTTCTTCTTCAGCTCCCTCCTGGCATCATCATCCAACTGCCCCCTACCCGGATTCCCCTTTGGTCCTCACGTCCTTCCCCTTAGGTTGGAAAGCCTGTCTCTGGGGGTAAGGTGTCCTGGTCCTGGGTAAGGCATCCTGTAAATCCCGAGTCTTGCCAATTGCATCATGGAGTGTGGTTGGTCTAGTGGATCTGACCAAACCCTGAAGTGGCTCTGCTAACCCCTCAATGAACATGTAGATCATCCATGCCGCGGATAGATCTGGCACCATCACTGAAAGTCTCAGGAAATCTGAGATATAAGTATCCGGGCTCCCGGTCTGCTTGAGCCTCGTCAGCTCAACAAAATGCTCCTTCGGATTCCTCCTATCAAACCTCTCTATCAATCTCCGGGTGAACTCTGTAGGAACTCTGTTCTATGTTACAGTAAAACACTTATCTAATCTTTATGTTTAAGCAGAAAACTAATTGCAAGAGGATTTCAACTTAAATGCTAATGACAGATTCACCGTTTTCAGGAATGATTCACGGTTTTCAAAGTATTCCTAAGTTCACAAACCCAATAACCAGCTGATGCTGAAACACACTAAGTAACTGATGCTCAGAGAAATACCTGGAAACGGTGAGCTGCAAACTAGAGTTTAATCGATGATTGCTGGATGAACTGAACACGCTGATAACTGCTAGAACCGTGATCGTCCTCTCCAGCTGATCGGACAGATTACAGAACCAAAATGTTCCTCCCAGCCAATTTAGGATTTAATCCCAAATCCAGAGGACGCCTCCTCTGCCCCCGTGCCCAGAATCTCGAGAACAGTAAGTCTCCCTTCCACAATTGATAAATTTCTCACAACAGCCTTCTCCATTTCATGGCAAGAACAAAAAGCCCCTTCCTCCTTCAGGTCTTCTTGTTTAAATAACAAACTGCTCCACCGCCACAACTCCATCAAGCTAAGATCCCACCGCCACAACTCCATTGAGATTTGACGTCCATAAATGTAGAAATGAATATTTTCAAAGAGCTGTCATTCGAATGTAAGATGATAAGGTTGTATTAGTTCGAATATATTTAATCATGGTGCTTTGAATGTTTTAATGAATTATTCTAATTATTCTTTAAAGTTAGTTTTCCTTTATGTTTGTATATTATATTTAACTATTAGTTAAATATTAGGGAGTAGGAACTTAGGGTGTGGGTTGTTACATACTTCCTCCCTTCGGAAAACTTCGTCCCGAAGTTAGGGTTTCATATACTCATATCAATGATTGTATTTTAGAGATCAGGGTGATTGTAGAAGGCTGATTTTTAAGATTGACTTTCTGTTTGAATAAGTATGTATCTGCAATTTTAATTGTTACTTCCCATTTCAACCAAATCTCCCAACTATTCTAAAATCATCCTATCTTTCCTAACCTCTTCCACTCCCTTCCTATCCGTCCTCTACAGGAATATGCCATGGCATCAGTTTTACTGATCCATTCATAGACCCTAAGGATATCAGCGTCGAGTACGTCGACCTGATATGCTTGTAGGCATCCGGCAGTCATCATCACACATCTAAGGGAGCATGACTCGCACAGTGCTCCCATGACTCCAGGTACAGAGGATATCCAGTGGGCAACACCTCCACCCCTCCCAATAGGACCAGGGTCAACACCCTATCGTGGAATCTCAGGAGTCTCAACTGTTATGGGGATTCTGTCATCACGTATTTTGGTTCTGAAATCTGTATTCTGCAAAGCAATTACTTGTACACATCTGCAATGTAAACACTCGTACGCACATTACAGCACATGCATCTATATTGTTCATAACAAATTGTTACCCATATAACAATCTCTACACATTCCAAATATACTGTTATCAATGTAAACATTCGTACACACATTACAGCACATGCATCTATATTGTTCATAACAAATTGTTACCCATATAACAATCTCTACACATTCCAAATATACTGTTATCAATGATATTGATCCCAGAACTTATATACGTACTCGGTTAAAACACTTGTCCACATATGTATCAATATGTTCAATACAATTTTCGTTTAGATACTGCCCTAGTTTAGTTCATACATGTTCTATCTATGATGCATTTGTTTTAACCATGTTCATCCTGTATAACCATATGCTTCATTTTGATATTTAAAATGTAGTTACTCTTATATTTCTTTTCTTTCAATCATATGGACATGTAAATAAAATGAATTGATACATGATGTCATTCATAATGTGAGCTATGATCTATATTTCATATTCCTGCAATGATAATTTAAATAACATAAGGCATGTTGGTATCCCTGTCCTAGTAAAGTCAAACAATAGCATATATTTGGTATCACTAGAGTTAAGTAACATCCGTTCTATATGGGTATTCATGTAACAGCAAGTAAAATTCATTCTTACGAGATAATTCAAAATAAAGTTTACAAATTTATGGATAAGCTATGATCACTCTCTATACATGACTAGTAAGTTAGTTTAGTAATTGATTATGTCATACTCTTCCTAGTTAATAAAATCAACGGGAATCAGTGAAGATAGTGACATGTTAATAAAGAACGTGGAACATTTACCCTTAACTCCATATTCGTACAATACTATCATGTTTGTTATGTAAACATAGTGAAAAATGAACCTCTATACTAATAGAGCTTTTATTACCCTTGTAAAAGGTTAACCAGTGTGAATCCATTGAATACTATATCTTATATGATACTGATCTTACGAACATGTTGACTACTAGTATCTTATAACAAGCTCGTGTATTACTATTGGCCAAGTATGGCTATTTCCATATTAAGCATACTATGTGAAATAGGTGAAGCAAGAAGGTCTCTCTTATATACGAGTAGAAGCTATATCAGATAGGATTCAACCTTTATCAAGCCTATGATTGCCATTACTTCTATCCTTATTCATACTTAACTAGTGAATGGTATAGGTGTCACTAATAGTAATGGAAACAACGTAATGTGTTAAAGCAAATACATGTACGAGCTTATTGATGTGGAAACATACAGGTCAACTACATGCTAGGTCATGATTGGAACCCTATTCAGCCAAACTAAGTTAGCATGATTACTAGAATGATATGAGGTTACGACGTGTGATTAGCTTAACTACTTAGATAGGGTGATATCTTAGGCATAATACGAGTCACTACCGCCTTCTCTATTATGGAGCTTGCTTATAGGCAATGATATACCAGTAAATGAACACGAGATACAAGAGCATAGTACATATACGATACAGGTTCATTACGGGATCACTTAGAGCACTTGTAACCATGCTTTTATGTGTAAGCTCTAATCCAAATAGATATGGTACAATACTTAGTAAGCTATGAAGATCATATGGTTCAATATCACCCATATATTGCACTCACTCTGATTATGGTTATACATTCCTTGTTATTACCAAATACACGTGTTGCCAAAGCTTATTGATCAATATTTATTATGAATACTTATTAATTATAACCATTGTTATAATCACAGCTGTAATTAACAGAATCAAGTAGATCACAGTGATTGCACTGGTAATGAGTAGATACGTATGTTATTAGAATACCTGTATTTTAGATAATGAGTGCCATTTGTGAGTATCCATCCTATCGCTTCCTTTTTGTTCCCATAGCTATGGAACACGGTTAATCTTATAATGGTACTGAACAAATTGGCAGATAGTATAACCACCAAGTAATGGTGATGATTATGTCATCCCAATCTTATCACTTATATATGTAGTAGTAAACCCATTATACTATTATGATAAGTTCTATTTATGAGAAAATCCCATGAAGTCATAATTACAATGCACTTAGAATCCATACATGCCTAACTACTCCTATATGAGCACCGTGAATGTTCCCTTACCTCATCTATATGCATAGAGTCGTACAGTCAATCTATGATATGGAACTCGGTCACTGGTAGAGATAGGTAGTACTAAGGTCCTTAAGAGGATAGAGTCACCACTATTCCATGAACATGAGCTTGTATCCTTATTGTCATATGAGATGGTGGTACTCATACAGATCAAAGCTTAGAGAATAGGTAACACTAATGAGAAAACCCATTGTACTAGCAATATGCTACAAGCTTATACTACTAATCAAAGTAATGGGAATATCGTAATCAAGCATTCTAATAATAAGTACTAGTTAAGTAATCATGTATCCATAATGTTGAACAAGCTGGTAACTTATATAAGCATGGTGAATCGATAGGGATAGCAAGCACAGTGTTGATTGGGCTAATATTAGTCAGAAAGTACTAGTGTAATTCAGGTAATTTGATACATAGAACAACAAGGTTACTAATACAGCTTATATGAGCTTAGATCAGCTAAACTAGAGAGAAAGAGTGATATCTCAATAGTAAGCATTTACCTAATTAACTTTATTCACTCAAATTAGTATGGGTAAGTTATGCAATAAACTTGAAATCACCTATACCCCTTAGATATGGCACTCTAACCTATTCACTTGTACCACTTGTACCAACCTAAGTTGAATATTATTGCATAAAGCATGTAAAATATAAGACATATAGGGAATATACTGAATATAACATATGTTGGTCGATGTGAAAATACACGTGTCGTATTTATAATTTTATACTACAAAGCCTGTAGGAACACATCCCTGTGTAAGGATAATATTATCTATTGTTATTATCTAGCATATATTATTTATAATATAGGGTATATCACACTTTTAGCATCCACAAATGGTCTATGGTGAGTTTTTGATAGGCAGCAGAGTTTTTGGTTGATGCCAAGTTTATTTTACTTTTTCAGTCATTGCCAACACAGTTACTCTGCACCAAATTCTTGAATTCAAAAGGAAACATCTGAGGATCATTCATATCTATAGTTATGATTGCCATATTTCACATGTGATTGCCAACATCCAAAAATTGCTCCAATAGTCACACTTCTCATAGTTTCTATTAATGTTGATATAATTATGATAGTCAATAGATTTGTTTATATGTGTTCAATCTATAACCAAGATGTGGACATACAAAAAAGCCTCTCTATATTTAACAATTGGATAAAGATCCTATATACACTATGGTCATCCAGACGTCTATATACATAGCAATTGCTATTAATTCCATGAAATACCAGAAACTCAGATTAGCCAATTCAGTTCTTGATGCAACAAGGCCTGCAAGGTAGCACAACCTCTAATAAAGAATACAGACTTGATTTTACATGATAAGGCTCCCAGTTGTGTTAAACACAATGGTTAGCAAAATACAGGTTTCAGCATTTTTGGACAAGAGTCAAGTGAAAAGAGGCAGGATTTCGTATTTTTGGTTTTATAGGTGTTTTTAAGACTAACAATGTACCAAAAATTTAATATAATACTCAAAAGAAAATGCTGAACCACCAAACAGCATACTAATTCAGAATAAATGTTTAATATACTAGTTACAGCCTTGGCATTTTACTCAACAGATTGGAAGTATGAGACATTTTGGAGTGCAGCTGAGGGTTACCATGATATGTCAGCAGGGAATTTCAAGCAATGGGCAAGTGGATATGTCCACTACTCTTCAAGTTTTTTTTTTTTTTTTTTGTCCTCATTTTACAAAATCATAACTCAGTAATAAAGGGAGGCTAGAAAAGGTCGGAGGAAAGGGAGGAATGCCCCCACTGATGTTGTCCCACTCCCTCCATTTTGTATTTTCCATTTGCATTCCCACCTATAATTAGCAGCAATTCGTTATCTAGGCAATACATTTTGATTTTGTTGACTTGACCAGAAAACTACAACTTATGGTTCTAATTTCTTGTCTGTTTTCATACTGTCATCATTGATGTGGTACTAGTTATATGATTGAATTTGTATCACCATCATCATCATGTAAAATTTGTATATGTTTTAGTCTCTAAATCCTTTAAAAGAAATTATCATTTGTATTTCATTTTTGTATGCGTAGATCTCTGTAATATTCCCAATTAGCCTTGCTAATTGGAATATTTCATTTTTGCTTTATTTTGCCGCTTTAGCTAGACATAATAAATAAAGTGAGAAATAAGAGGGGTCACCTCACTTTAGTCACCTCACTTTATAATAAAGTGTTCTCTTCCTAGTAGATTGACGTTGTAACTTAGAGAGGGGGCCTTGGGGGTCCACGTGGATATGATGGGGAAGGCATCAGGCTAACCCAAGGTAAACTGCGCAGATCCAGGGAGAGTTAAGTTTTGGAGGGAGTTTGATGTTATAAAAGGAGAGGCTCTCACCTCATTTGATCATTCATGATTTGATATTCTTATTGATAGCTGGACTCTTGTCTGCTTCAGCACGCCGGTTGTTTAGTCGGTCTGCAGCACCGTTTAGTGCACGAGTGTCTCCGGTCGGAGATCTCACCCTTAGCCTCGGGGGACTTCGAGTGCCGGCCCTGGTAAGGTTTTCTGGTTTCACCCTTAGCTTCGGGGGACTTCGAGTGCCCGCCCTAGTAAGGTTTTTCTGAGTTCCATCTTTCAGTTCCAGCAGCAGAGCAGCAGCAGTTTCTGAAGCATATCTGAGGAGGAGAAAGCCCTCTTGTGGCTGCGCAAAGCAAGAGAAGGAAGGACGCTGATTCTTGAAGGAGAAGGACGCTGTCTCATCTGGAGAGAGGACGCTGATCCTTGCAGGAGAGGAAGGACGCTGTCCAAGGAGGACGCAGTTCAGGATTGGCAGAGAGAACGTTGTTTTGGGAGGCAGAAGGACGCTGTCTAGCCCTAGAGTGAGGACGCTGTCCATTTCTGAAGGTAAGGGTTACAGATCTGAAGGCTTATTGTTAGATCCAGCTTTGGGAAGGATAGATCTTGCAGTTCTAGTCCTGTATGTGGCAGATCTAGTCTTGTATGTTGCAGATCTGGGGGTTTTGCACTAGATCCAACTTGGAGAGTTGCAGATCTGAAGAAATATTGGCAGATCTAGTTCAGATCTGAAGGGTTAACATCAGATCCAGCCCTAGAGGCTATAGATCTGAAGAGATATTGTCAGATCCAGTATAGATCTGAAGGTTTGGTGGCAGATCTGATAGGGGAGGACGCAGATCAGGGAGAGAAGGACGCAGATCTGGTTTGGAGGCTTCAGATCTGTCAGATCTGAGTGTTCTGGAGCAGATCCACTTGGTAGGACGCTGATCTGAGAAGCAGACTTGGGAGAGGCAGGCTCAACAGCGTTTTCTAGCCCTCAGTGGCTGATCTATTGTCTGGAGGGTTTCCTGCGCTGTCACTAGCAGAGACAGCGTTTTCTATTGTGGAGGGTTTGCAGTCTTCAGCCCCAGCACCAGCGCAGTTCATCTTCAGCTTGCAGAGCAGCTAGGACGTTGTCCTTGTTGCAGCCATTTGTCTGTTGAGAGGGTCTCCACTTGCCTAGGGCAAGGATAGGTGCACTTGCTCTGATTTATTGTACTCCTCTCTATGAACTTTCTGATTAATAAAATGGCTCAGTTTCTGGTGTTCCATGTGCTATGATTCAGTGATCTGGTTCATTATTATATTTTCTATATCTGCATTGGTGTATTTCTGTTTATTACTGGTTATTCCCCTTTGGGGATATTACAATCTCTCTCTCTCTCTCTCTCTCTCTCTCTCTCTATATATATATATATATATATATATATATATATTGTTTCTGGGGTCACTGTGTCTTATATTGAACACTTGTATTTCCGGTCCTCTATGGCCTGTGTCATTGTGTCATGTGACTTCTCTCTAATGGGAAGGTTTTGTTGATTTAAAATTTTGTGTTGCTATTTTTTCTGAGCATTGATCAAATTTTGGTCGACGTAAGGAATGTTAATACTTTGTAGAAAATATTTGATGATACTTGTATTACCGAAAGTATATCAAGTGCCTTCATCATTTTTTAAAATGAAAATTTTTGTTAAGAAAGAACGAAACTTATCTTAAGGCTTTCAATCCTTCATCAACTGGAAAACTAAAAATAGAAGCTACACAAAATCTCACATCACGTGACACATATAAGAGGAGGATCTTTGTACCTGTCAGAAAGCAATGCTTCTGTAACAAGTCATAAACACCTGTTAATGTTAAATGCAGTCCATCTATGTGAAATACAAAGATACTTGAATATAGGAAACTAAACTTGAAAATCAATATTTCCATTGCTCAAATAAAATATTAGATAGCTTATGTTTAGGCAAATTTAGAAAGCTGGGTTTCAAAACAAACAAGATCAGGATATAGGATATGTGTTTTCTATTTCAATAATAGAATGGCATTGATGTGGTCTGTTGACTGAATATGGTTGTTTCTTAACACTAATTTCTTACATTACTGCAGAATGCCTAAAGTACGTATTGTTTATTTCACATCAAGGAGCACAATGTCACAAAATTTGATAATCACAATCAATTGAACTGAGATAGCTGCACCAAGGATCCAGTCATTAATTAAACTCCAAAGACGAACCTGAATATTGTATATTCAAATTTGAACCACCAAGTTGTTTAAGCCTGTCTGCTCATTTAAGAGCATAACGGAGATATAATGGCTTTAGTAATCCAGGTCACGAAAGATTGGTATTCCTGATATACGAGCTGAAAGTAAAACAACCACAAATGTAAAGCCACAGTCCTAGTATTGACTACAGTAAAATCCTTGTTTTTGCTTAAGAAAAAATTACAAAAACCAGATTTCCTTACACTAAGCTGAGTTATGTTTGCTCACAAATACCGGGAATCTGATGGCATGCCATCTCTATACCTCAACTCCATCGGTGAAGGGATTGAGTGGTAGGGGAGAGGTCATGTGGTCGAACTTCGACCTCCATCTCATAACACGTCTTTGCAACGGAATATTAAATCGCACATTATGCGCCCGGGCTTGGGATAAGTTTCCACCGTTAATAATACACCATATGATATTCAAACCTTCGAGCTTTAATATGTGCGCTATCTGATCTTTAATAGCCATCGTAATGATCGCTTCGGAACCTTTGCATTTAGCGCATATAATATATATCCATCTTTGGTTAACATTTGCCAACCTTATATATATATATATGCCATCCCACCATGATATTATATTTTTAAACCCTACCATATATATATATTAACGAAATGATATACATCTATTAAACCCACGACTGTAGAGACCTTTGGCTTAATGCGGTTTTTCATATGACACATACCCCAGGCCCAACCACGACACCTCTGCGAATGATTTAGCCTCGGTGCCAAGAGTTCCCCTACGCACGAGTCCCGCTGTGCGGTGTGGGTGTAGTCGGTTATCAGTTTTAACGATGGTATCAACATCTGTATCAACATTTGTATCGTGTCACACTTTATACGCTCCTGTCGGCCCCCTTTCAAATAGGCGTGAGCCTCATCCAGCTTGGGGAAATCGCGACGAGAAAGATTGAGGGCTAAGTTTCTGCACTGGCTTGAGGATATACATTTCCACAGACGACTGGAATCGGTCCACAAGGGGCTATTGAACGCATGCTATAGGGCGAAAGCAGAGGATTGACGTTGGCCACTCTCAGTGGCATACGCCAATTTTTGGAGGCTTCAAAGCAAATACAAAGCGGAATAATGGCTGAACTTGATTTGCAAGATTAAAGCACTTCTCAGTTAAGATTATATCGTGACTCTGTTTCTTAATATTTCCAATTTTATGTTGTGGGATCTTTACTTTGTCAACTTAAGCCGAAACTGGTTCTCAAATGTGAGGTTGAAGTTGTTTCCGTGCTTGCAGCTCCTCCATACACCTTAGAGCCGGAGCTTATCTTGTAAATGGTGAGCCAACAAGTACTTGTTCAATTTCGAGAAGTTTTAGATTTACGTCGGGTTCTGTTACCGTTATGCTTCTAGCTGCGGTGCTACACCAACGAATTTTAGCAGAGCTTCTCGAAATGCCGTGCGTAGGTTTCTGTGGATCAATCCAAATGTTTCGCTGCCTACTGAAGCAGGTTCTCCACAAATCATAGAGGTCTTTATAATCTCTACATGTATTGGCTCAAATGTCGACAATCAATTATTAGAATAGGAAGTTTTCCCATAGTGCTCCTCTTCAGGTTCTTTCTTATGATCATGATCAAGGCTGTTTCTTATTCCCATAAGAGCACTACGTACAACATCAACAGTAGCAGATGCTGGTGCAAGAGCAGCTGATGGTGCAGCTTTGAACGACAACAAAAGCGCATGCCCTGCTCCTTCCCCCATGGACAGACCTGGCGTAGCCCCCGACGTGCATCTACCGGTTGATTAATTTTTTTTTTTTTTTCTGCTACCTCTAAATTCCCTCTTGATGTAAGTGAAAATGATGGTGGAATGCTGCCTAATGCAGATTCTGTACGAATCAGGATTCCATGAGCTCCTGCTGCCAAATGAACCCCACACCCTACAGCTTCAAGTGAGATGACATGAAGTTTGAACTGAAGTATAGGGCTATCGAATTATAGGTAGTTTTACTCCCTGCTGGAGCACTGTTATATTCTCTACTTCGTTGTAGCACGTTGGGTGGTATTGGACCTTTATTTGTTGATGAACTGTTGAACTATATTGATGAAATTATTACAGTATTGTTAGTACGTTCTTGTATTGCCACCACAACATATTAAATTGTATTGAAACCCTGGTGACTTAAAGGAAAAGCTAGGCAAAATTTTCCCTGCAATACTACAAGATTTCCTCCACTTATAGCACTTCCTGTTTCAATCTACATGGTTAAAGCTACCCAGATGAATTCTTTAGAGACTGAGAACAATATGCATACGTAAAGGCCATTTCAACAGAAGAAACTCAATCGAACTGCAAATATTTATATATATAAAAAAAAATAAAACCTTGCTTAAACTTCCTGTCCGATATGTCAGTTAAAGAAGAACTAAGTCATAATAAACCTTAAGTTTTTGTGCCTTATCATTTTCACCATCTGTTGTTTGTAAACAAAGGTAGCCTGAGACATACACACTATCATTTTTTTTGTAATGCTGCACTGCAGTTTCTGTTAGCTCGTCCCAAAATGTCAAGGTAATCTTGAGCTGCCTGTTTTGGCTTTTTAAATTTTTTTTTTTTTTGACTGTATGTATGTTGGTAATCTTTTGCTTATTTTTATAGGGTGCCCTTTTCACGCTATACATAATCTGCAACATAGTTCTAATTAATTTAAGAAACAACTTAGCTCTAATTTTGGAAACAACCGTAGATTGGTTTAAGCATGCAGAAACTTAGAAACGAAATTTAATGGGCTCATAAGGTCCCTAAGGTTTCTCACCGATGGCTCTGATACCATATGTAGGAACTTTGTTCTATGTTACAGTAAAACACTTATCTAATCTTTATGTTTAAGCAGAAAACTAATTGCAAGAGGATTTCAACTTAAATGCTAATGACAGATTCACCGTTTTTAGGAATGATTCACGGTTTTCAAAGTATTCCTAAGTTCACAAACCCAATAACTAGCTGATGCTGAAACACACTAAGTAACTGTTGCTCAGAGAAATACCTGGAAACGGTGAGCTGCAAACCAGAGTTTAATCGATGATTGTTGGATGAACTGAACAAGCTGATAACTGCTAGAACCGTGATCCTCCTCTTCAGCTGATCGGACAGATTACAGAACCCAAAATGTTCCTCCCAGACAATTTAGGATTTAATCCCAAATCCAGAGGACGCCTCCTCTGCCCCCATGCCCAGAATCCCGAGAACAGTAAGTCTCCCTTCCACAATTGATAAATTTCCCACAACAGTCTTCTCCATTTCATGGCAAGAACAAAAAGCCCCTTCCTCCTTCAGGTCTTCTTGTTTAAATAACAAACTGCTCCACCGCCACAACTCCATCAAGCTAAGATCCCACCGCCACAACTCCATCGAGATTTGATGTCCATAAATGTAGAAATGAATATTTTCAAAGAGCTGTCATTCGAATGTAAGAGGATATGGTTGTATTAATGAGAGGTCATTCGAATGTAAGATGATAAGGTTGTATTAATGAGAGGTCATTCGAATATAAGATGATAAGGTGGTATTAATGAGAGGTCATTCGAATGTAAGATGATAAGGTTGTATTAATTCGAATATATTTAATCATGGTGCTTTGAATGTTTTAATGAATTATTCTAATTATTCTTTAAAGTTAGTTTTCCTTTATGTTTGTATATTATATTTAACTATTAGTTAAATATTAGGGAGTAGGAACTTAGGGTGTGGGTTGTTACAAACTCGGCATATGTAGTCACTGTAGAATGTCCGAGTGTAACCATCAAATGGAACCACCAATCCTGGGCCTCTCCATCCAGATGCAGTGCTGCCACCTTGATGGCCTCCGTCTCTGCCATCTGGTTGGGCTGGAAGTATATGTCCAGAGTCTCCACCAAAGCCTTTGCCGAACTGTTTGATGAACCATCAAACGTGGGCAAATGGAACCTGCTCACTATACGCTAAGTGTCTCCCTCATGATAATGCCGGTGCCCTCTGTGATGGTCGCGGGGTCTGCTGTCCCGCTGGAGCTGAACAAAATCTCTGAATGGAAGGGCATCCCTGAACTCCTGCCCATATTCCTGATACTCAGCAAAATAATCACCCATGTGGCCATGCTCTGGCTCCTGCTGTGCTCCTGCCCCAATGTCTGCACCCAGAAAAGTGGGCATAGTGGAACACGTGGGGGCATGTGATGCCATGTGCGGAGTGGCATCATGCTCCTGCAAACGATGGGACGTGCCGGATCCCTCACCAATCTGAAAACCCCTTGGGGTTTCACGCTGTCTAGCCTCTACAACAGTGAATCTCTGCCCCATCACCTCAATTTGCCTCGACAGATCCTGTACTGACTTGAGGAGCATTTCCCCAAACTTCTTTGCATCACTATCATCTGCCATTGGCTCCTCCTGTTTTGCGTTCACTACTGGATCTTGTTTTGCATCCACTACTGGACCCTGTTTTGCGTCCACTACTGGATCCTGTTCTGCATCCTCTACTGGAACGCAGTCACCCTCTTCGTAGGTGATTTGCAACCTACGTTCTCTGTCACGGTACTTCCTACCCCTATAGCAAATGTACGGCTTCTCTCCCGGTGTCATAGACAACTTGCTCCACAGGCTTAGCCAGGTCTCTGAGCTCTGATACCACTATAATATCCCGAAAGGGAAATAACCAGTAATACAAAGCATACAACAAGACACAAAATGCTATAAACTGAACATGAAGCAGATACACATGAAATAGAGAGAATACTGAGCCATTTTATTATACTCAGAAATAGAAATGAGTACAAGAGGTGATCAGAGTGATGGCACCTCGACTTGCACCAAGTAAGTGTAGGAATACTCTCAGAATATCAAAGGAATGGATGCTCTCTGCTCTGCGTCCAAGCTGCTGGAAAACTGCCGTGCTGCTGCTATTGCTGGAACAAAATGAGTATTTGGGGCTACTCCCCTACTCGGAATGAGCTGAAACTCTGGAATCTGCCTCTACTCACAATACCCAGAAAAGCCCAAAGAGCGTTTCTAGAATGGATGACCCTCGAAAATACCTCCCTTGAGGATCTACGCTATCCTCCCAAGGGCCACGCTGAGGCTGAATGAAATCCTCCAAAAGATGGCCTCTCGCTCTGCCAAAAGTCTCCAATAGACAAGGGCTGGCCCCTTGCTTAATCTCTTGACCAAAATCCTCCGAAACACTGCTACCCCGGAGCTCCCTCAAGATGGACTGCATCCTCCCTCTCAAGACTGCGCAGTCTCTATGGCTCTGCTCCTCCCACGAAATGCCAACACCAATCCTCCTGCAAAATGCTGATGAGACTACCTCACCCGAGCAAGCACTTGAAGTCTCCCGGGGCTAAGGGTGGGATCTCCGAACAGAGACACCCGATGCACTAAACAGTGTTGCAGACAAGCTAAATAGCCAGCGTGCTCTAAGTCGAAGTGACCAACTCAATATGCATAAACTCAAATGAGGAAATGAGGAGGCTCTCCTCCTTTTTATAACGATGGGCCTCTCTCAACCCTAGGCCCCACCATCTCCTACGTTGCCTCCATTTGGCCCATGTTGCCAACTCAACTGCGTTGGCCATGCTCACGCAGTCCATGTGGGTCCCCCCTTCACGTGGTCACTTGGCCCACCTTAGTCACAACGTTGATGTTACTAGGTGACTTTTAGGAAGTGCACTTTATTCTAAGTGAGTTATATCCCCCTCTTACTCACTTTTATTTATATTTTAACTATATAAGGCAAAATTGATCAAAATTAATATTTCCAATTAGCTATCGCTAATTGGGAATATTACATATATATATGTATTATATATATATTCAATTAATCTCGCCATTCAACCTTAATTCAACCTGCCTGCCATGGGGGGGACGTGGCATGCCACGTGGCCCTTCCCCATTGGCCATCATAAAATGACATGCCAACATTAATAAAATCAACTTAGACTTAGGAATTAAAAAAAAATTCACTTCCTAGTCATCGTCGGCAAATTCGGCAATTCCACTTGGCGCGATGTCATTAGTTGCTTCTGGAGAAGAATTCCTGCATTATTGACTGGACCTGCCACACCAGCACTATACCTGTTCTGCTCATTTTTTGCTTGTTTTGGAAAACGAATAGAACGTGATATCTCCCTCATACGACATCGGTTTTTCAAACCGTTCATGGCGCCAGAATCGCAACAATGAGACCTATCTGGTCGCTCAGGTTCGGTATAGTTTCGAGTCCTTACAATTTTGAGCAAAATTATGATCTCCTGATCACACCTCCCCACTGGGAAGCTTTTGGACCCCAAAAGCTCTCTGGATTACTGAACATGAAGATGAGGAGACTGTGTCCCCACTCTTCCAGTCTTTATCCACTGAAATTTCCCTAATTTCATTAATTGGGGCTTTTCATGAAAAGATAATTTTTTTCTTGATTCCGCCGACCATCTATTGCTATCTTTGACACTGCCATGCTGCACATTTTCTGAATTTGCAGAGCAGCAACCTAACTTTGCAGTAAACATCTTGTTTCTACATTGGTCAATAATCATAGGAAACTTGGAATCTTTCTCACCTTGCATTCTATCCTTATGGCGATTTTTTGCTGCTTTTGCCTTGAACTTGTATCGACTCTTGACCAAGTTTCTTCGCCATTGTACTATGCCTTTCGGAAACCAGCAATGAACATTTCTGAATCCTGTGCCTTCTTTGCCAAGTTGCTTTGTCCTCTATTTGACCTTTGCAACTTCTTGCACTGACACCTTGTTTTCAACACTGTTCAACACCAAGGTCGACTGCTGCAACTGCTTTTCATCTTCTTTCAAAGACAACCTGCTTTCAAACTGAAACAAAACATTATATATATCAGCATTTGTTTGAAAAGGATGATGTAAAACATCTCTTTGTTTAATCATCATCAATGTCAAGTTTTAGTTTGCATTGACTAGCCTCTTCTTTTGCACTGCATTAACTAAAGAAGTGTCTAGTTTCTTACGATGAGCTCTCACAATATACTCCTTGCCATCTTTGAATAAATGGTATTTGTTCTCATGGCAATGGAAGATTGCTTTCCTATCATACAAGTAAGGACTTCCCAACACCATACCTGTTATATCAAGCGGAACCACATCTAATTCAACTGTGTCAATGAAATGTGCAGTTATTGCAAAGCGCAACATGCACTTCTTTGAAACCTGTAAATTTTCATCCTTACAAATCCAACCAAGTGGATATGGTTTTGGATGTGGAATGGTCTCAAGAATAAGTTTCTTGACCAAGTCTTCAAAGATTTAATTTGCTTGTGATCCACTGTCAAACTGTAATATCCCCAACGGGAAATAGACAGTAATACACAGAAATACAAACATACAACCATATAGGAAAAATGCTGGAACTAGAATATAGAGCAAGTACACATAAAATACTAGAACGCTAAGCCATTTTATTAATTCTGAGAATGCATATATGGGTACAAGAGATAATCAGAATAAGTGCACCTATCCTTGCACAAGGAAAGTGAAGAACCCTCTCAGAATAGGAAATGGCTACAATAGAGACTGCGTCCTAGCTGCTGGAGAAATCTGCCGTAGAAAGCTGCTGCTGCAATGTACTGGAACTAGGGGCTGATCCCCTCACCGGAATGGGCTAAAAATCGGTAGGCTGCCTGTACGCACTGCTTCGGACAAAACCCAGAAACCATGAAGCAAATGCACCACCTCCGAAAAACCACCACTGAAGCCCTCCTCAGAGAAAACGCTCTCTCCCAAGCACAGCGCAGAGGCTCAAGAAGAACGCTGGAAAAGGGCCACAAATCCCTCTGCAAAACTCTCCAACTGAATCAACAATCACTCCAAGCTGAAATACGTTGAGGACTCCACGAAAATCCCCCACAACAGCGCTGCACCAACACCAACTGCGTCCTCCCTCCTGGACTGCGCAGTCACTCTATGAGACCCAGCTCCTCTGCAAAACGTCCACCAAAATCTCCTGCAAATCCACAGCTAAAACTGAAGGAATACCTTGCCCGAGCAGGCACTCGAAGTCCCCCGGGGCCAAGGGCGAGATCTCCGACCGGAGACACTCAGTTCGCACTAAACAGTGCTGCAGACCGACTAAACAACCGGCGTGCTCAAGTAGACAGAAGTCTAGCTCACAATATCATCGACATATCAATAATGCCAAATGGAGTGAAACCCCCACCTTTTATAGTGCTAGCTCCCTCAAAAACCCTAACTGCGTCCTTGAGCTCCTCCTATGCCTGCGCAGTTGCCTTTGGAGCCTACGTGAGGCCTCTCTCATGTAATGTGTGGACCCCCAAGGCTTTCCCCTTTAAGTTACAACGTTCATCTACTAGGAAGCACTTTATTTTATTAAAGTGAGTTGACCCCCTCTTTCTCACTTTATTTATTAATTTAACTATAGGCGGCAAAACTATACAAAAATGAAATATTCCAATTAGCGGTGCTAATTAGGAATATTACAGTCTCCCCCGGCAGAACGTTGCTTGTCCTCAAGCAACTGAAGTGATGGATGTTGCAATATCTTCTCATCCTCCCAAGTGGCATCCTCATCCGGCAAGTTCTTCCACCTCACCAAGAACTCCCGGATCGTCCTGCTCCGCAGCTGCCTCTCCCTAGTATCAATAATAGCCTCCGGCTGCAACACCAGATGCCCCTCATCATCCGTGGGTGGTAGCTCCTCTATGACTATCACCTGCTGGCCCAGTGCCTTTTTCAGGCATGATACATGAAAGATATTATGAATCTTGCTGCCTTGGGGCAGCTCTAACTCATATGCAACCTGCCCGATGCTGCGTATCACCCTGTATGGCCCATAAAAGCGGGGCTTAAGCTTCTCCGCCCCCTTCTGCTTAAGCGAAGACTGTCGGTATGGCTGTAGTCGCAGGTAGACCAAGTCCCCTACCTCAAAGTGTCTCTCCACCCGACCCTTATCAGCATACAGCTTCTGCTAATTCTGTGTTGTGGCTATGTTGTCCTTGAGAGCTCGGAGGATATCTTGGCTCTCTTGGATCCATATCTTGGCTCTCGGAGCCCTGCTAGCACCAAACATCATGTCCACAAAAGATAAGGGATGATATCCATACAAAGCATAGAAAGGTGACATACCAATGGACATATGATGCGTCGTGTTGTAGCAGTACTCGCCCAGATGCAGCCACTTCAGCCATGCCCTCTGCTGTCCACTGACGTAGTTACGCAAGTAGCCCTCCAACCACTTGTTAACTATCTCTGTCTGCCCGTCCGTCTGGGGGTGATAACTAGTGCTCGGTGTCAACTCGGTCCCCACTAGTCGGAAGAGCTCCTGCCAGAATCCGTCCATGAAGCGGCTGTCCCTGTCACTAACAATGGTCTTGGGTAGACCATGTAACCTGAAAATCTCCCTGAAGAATAGCTCAGCCACCTGCGCTGCTGTGTGATGTGCGGATATGGCGAAAAAATGAGCATACTTCGTCAGTCGGTCAACGACGACAAAGATGCAGTCCTTGCCCTGCACCATGGGCAACCCTGTGATGAAGTCCATCGATATGCTCTCCCATTTTCCCTCTGGAATGGGAAGAGGCTGCAACAACCCTGCAGGATGGCTCATCTCTCCCTTGTTTCTCTGGCAAACATTGCACTCCCTGACATGCTGGAGTACGTCCTCCTTGAGGCCCTTCCATGAGAACCTCTCCCTGATAGCCCTGTAAGTCTTGGTGAACCCCTGATGGCCCGCCAATGGAGAATCGTGTGAAGCCTGGAGTATCTTCTTCTTGAGCTGAGACCCCTCAGTCAAGAAGATCCTGTCCCTGTAATAGATGATCTCATCGACCACCCTGTACCTGTCATCTGCTACCTGCCCATCCAACACCTCACACGCAAACCTGTCCTTGGAGTACTCTACCAGCAGTCGAGCCCTCCAATCAGCGTCCAAGCTCATGAGAGATAACGTGGCCGGTCTACGAGAAAGGGCATCAGCTACCACGTTATTCTTGCCTTTGACGTACTCTATGTCAAAGTCATAGGCTTGGATCTTACTGATCCACTTCTGCTGTCTCTCCTGCAACTGTTTCTGCTCCAGAAAGTACCTGAGGCTATTGTGATCTGATCTCACCCTGAATCTGCTGCCCACTAAATACTGCCGGTATTTGGCCAATGCATGCATGATGGCCAACATCTCCTTGTCGTATATGGAATACAACCTCTCATGCGGAAGGAGCTTCCGGCTCTCAAACGCTATCGGGTGACCGCCCTGCATCAAAACTGCACCAATCCCCTCTCCTGATGCATCACACTCGAGGACAAATGGCTGTGTGAAATCTGGCAATGCCAGCACGGGGCAGCTGCTCATCACCTCCTTGAGCTTATCAAAAGCTCGCTATGCTGTGTCCGACCAACTGAATGCCCCCTTCCTCGTCAAATCTGTGAGGGGTGCAGCTAGCTGTGAGAAGCCCTTGACGAACTTCCTGTAATATGTGCAAATGCCAATAAATCCCCGAAGCTCCGTCACATTCCTCGGCTCTGGCCAATCTCTGATGGCCCTGATCTTCTCCTCGTGGAATCTCACCCCGTCCACTCCTATAATGTGCCCCAAATACTGCATCTCTGTCAAGCCGAACTCACACTTGGAGAGCTTGGCATAGAACTGCTGCTCCTCCAAGATGCGTAAAACTGTCTCAATATGCTGGAGATGCTCCTCCCAAGTCCTGTTATATACAAGTATGTCATCGAAGAAGACCAGCACAAACTTCCTCAGATGACCCCTGAAAATGTGGTTCATGCACGACTGAAAGGTAGCGGGTGCATTGGTCAGCCCAAAAGGCATGACCAGAAACTCAAAGTGCCCATAATGACACCTGAAGGCGGTCTTGGGAATGTCCTGTTCCCTCGCGTATCTGATGGTACCCGGATCTCAAGTCAATCTTTGAGAAGAACCGTGCTCCTCTTAACTCATCCATCAGCTCATCGATCCTGGGAATGGGGTACCTGTTCTTCAGGGTCTTCTTATTCAGAGCCCTGTAGTCAATGCACATTCGCAATGTGCCATCCTTCTTCTTCACCAACACTACAGAGGAAGCAAAGGGACTAGTGCTTGGCCGAATGTGACCAAGGGCCAACAACTCCTGAATAGCACGCTCTATCTCATCCCGATAGGCCTTGGGATGCCTATATGGTGTGGTGATCACTGCCTGTATCCCCTGCTCAAGCTCGATAGTATGCTCAAACCCCCGATCCGGTGGCTGCCCTGGTGGAATATCCCCAAATACCGCTGCATACCTGTCGAGAATAGACTGTAGCTCAGGATGCACTGTTTGACCTGTGTCCACTGCCTCTGAAGCCCGCAACTCTACAGCCCACTCTATATCTCCCTTGCGGAAGGTCGCCTCCATCCTATGTGCCGACACTGTCTGAGGCGGGTATGTGTGCTGTCCCCGTATCTTCTCATGCCTCCCTGTCTTGGGATCATCCCACTCCATCTCTAGGGCCTTCCAATCTGTCGTGACCTTCCCCAGAGTAATGAGCCACTGAAAACCCAATATCAGGTTGGTGTCCGGAATATCTACCACAAAGAAATGATCTGTCAATGTATAAGTGCCCATCGTCACCGATAACTCTGGGACATACCGAGCACATGCCATAGTCTGATCTCCTGGGACCAAGACGGAAAATCCATCAAAACCCTCAGTCTGTATGCCTCTCCTCTCAACCATCTGTGCATCAATAAAATTGTGGGTTGCCCCACTATCCACCAAGACTGAGACCCGTTGTTCGCGTACTGTCCCCCGTACGCGCAACGTCAAGTACTTGGGAACTCCCCGCAATGCGGCTAGAGCTCCTCCAGTAGGTGCAAATGATGCCCCACCTGCTGCGGGTGGTGGAGGTGGTAAGGTACTCTGCGCTGCATAACAATCTCCTGCCTCCACGTCATCCCCTTCATCCTCTTCCCCGCTGCTCTCGGAGAAGACCTCAATGAAATGTGCTTTCCCTGCAGCACACCTATGTCCCGGTGCCCATGGCTCCTAGCAAGTGAAGCACAACCGCTTCCTCCTCAGCTCTCTCCTGGCCTCATCATCAGACTGCCCTCGCCCAGGATTCGCCTTGGGAGGTGGAATCCTCGTGTCCTTCCCCTTAGGCTGGAAGGCCAGTCTCTAGGGATAAGGTGTCCGAGTCCTGGGTAAGACATCCTGTAAATCCCGAGTCCTGCTGATGGCATCCTGAAGGGTAGCTGGTCTAGTCGACCGGACTAGGCCACGAAGTGGCTCTGACAACCCCTCCACAAACATGTAAACCATCCGAGCCGCAGATAAATCAGGTACCATCACCGAAACCCTCAAGAAATCTGAAATGTAAGTCTCTGCACTCCCAGTCTGTTTGAGCTTTGTCAGCTCAACAAAGTGCTGCTCTGGATCCCTCCTGTCAAAACGCTCTATCACCCTCCTGGTAAACTCGGCATATGTCGTCACTGTAGAATGTCTGAGTGTCGTCATCCCATGAAACCACCAATCCTGGGCCTCACCATCCAGATGTAATGTTGCCACCTTAATCGCCTCTGACTGCGACATCTGGTTAAGCTGGAAATAGATGTCCAACTTCTCCACCCAAGACTTTGCCGAACTGTTTGATGAGCCATCAAACGTGGGCAAATGAAACCTGCTAGCTGCGCGATGGTCATCACGATGGTGCCTGTGCCCTCTGTGATGATCACGGGGTCTAATGTCATGCTGGACCTGGACAAAGTCTCTGAATGTGATAGAATCTCGGAACGCCGGCCCGTACGCCTGGTACTCTGCAAAATAGTCACCCATCCGACCCGGCTCCAGCTCTCGCTGTGCTGCTGCCTCTGCGTCCTCTGCTAGGAAGGTAGGCATGGTGGATCGCGTGGGTGCTGGAATATCCCTCTGTGCTCCCCTCTGTACTCCTGCCCCTGCGTCCTCTGCTAAGAATGTGGGCATAGTGGATCACGTGGGTGCATGCGATGTCATGATGGGGATAGCATCATGCACCGGCACGTGGTGGGACATACCCGATCCCTCACCGATCTGAAAAACCTTGGGGGGTTCCCTCTGCCTGACCTCTAATGCCGTGAGTCTCTGTGTCATCTCCTGCATGTGTTGGAGGAGTGTCTCCCATCTCCTCGAACCCTCCTCATCTGCCATAGGGCCCTGCTGCTCTGCGTCCCTCACAGGCTGCTCCTGCTCTGAATCTGTCTCAGGCGGCTCCTGATCGGAATCCGTCACAGGCTCCCCTTCTCCTTAGGGGTTCTCCCACCTACTCTCAACGTCTCTGTATCTCCTCTGACCAATGTGGGGTTTATCCCTGGGCGACATAGACTGCTAGCTCCACAGGCTGAGCCAGAACTATGCTCTGATACCACTGTAATATCCCCAATGGGAAATAGACAGTAATACACATAAATACAAACATACAACCATATAGGAAAAATGCCGGAACTAGAATATAGAGCAAGTACACATAAAATACCAGAACGCTAAGCCATTTTATTAATTCTGAGAATGCATATATGGGTACAAGAGATAATCAGAATAAGTGCACCTATCCTTGCACAAGGCAAGTGAAGAACCCTCTCAGAATAGGAAATGGCTACAATAGAGACTGCGTCCTAGCTGCTGGAGAAATCTGCCGTAGAAAGCTGCTGCTGCAATGTACTGGAACTAGGGGCTGATCCCTTCACTGGAATGAGCTGAAAATCGGTAGGCTGCCTATACTCACTTCTCCGGACAAAACCCAGAAACCATGAAGCAAATGCACCACCCCCGAAAAACCCCCACTGAAGCCCTCCTCAAGAAAAACGCTGTCTCTCCCAAGCACAGCGCAGAGGCTCAAGAAGAATGCTGGAAGAGGGCCACAAACTCCTCTGCAAAACTCTCCAACTGAATAGACAATCCCTCCAAGCTGAAATACGCTGAGGACTCCACGAAAATCCCCCACAACAGAGCTGCACCAATACCAACTGCGTCCTCCCTCCTGGACTGCGCAGTCACCCTAAGAGACCCAGCTCCTCTGCAAAACGTCCACCAAAATCTCCTGCAAATCAACCGCTGAAACTGAAGGAATACCTTGCCCGAGCAGGCACTCGAAGTTCCCCGGGGCCAAGGGCGAGATCTCCGACCGGAGACACTCAGTCGCACTAAACAGTGCTGCAGACCGACTAAACAACCGGCGTGCTGAAGTAGACAGAAGTCTAGCTCACAATATCATCAACATATCAATAATGCCAAATGGAGTGAAACCCCCACCTTTTATAGTGCTAGCTCCCTCAAAAACCCTAACTGCGTCCTTGAGTTCCCCCCATGCCTGCGCAGTTACCTTTGGAGTCTACGTGAGGCCTCTCTCATGTAATGTGTGGACCCCCAAGGCTTTCCCCTTTAAGTTACAACGTTCATCTACTAGGAAGCACTTTATTTTATTAAAGTGAGTTGACCCCCTATTTCTCACTTTATTTATTAATTTAACTATAGGCGGCAAAACTATACAAAAATGAAATATTCCAATTAGCGGTGCTAATTAGGAATATTACACAAACAGTGTGTCAATCTTGGTATGTTTGGATATGACCCTCACATGAAACAGTTCAATTCTCTCTTCTTCATTTGGAGCTTGTATGTGACAGTTTGATGTACTAGAATTGGGTTTAGTTTCAATCTCTTTCCCCTTCATGTTCTTTAGTCCCATAGCTATGACTTTTGTTTCATCTTCTGAATTTAACCCTAAATCTTATTCAGCTATTGCAATAGTTTTGCCTTTCTCCTTCACTTTCTCTTTGGTTTTCAAACTTTATGGTTTCAACTCTGGATGAAGTTTCCAACAATGGTCTTCATCATGGTTAGTTTTAGAACAGTTTTTGCAAAAGAATCTTCCCTTCTCTTTTCTAATATTTGCATTACTCTTTTTCTTCCATTTTCCTTTAAACTCATTTTCTTCATTCTCATCTATGTTTTGTTTTCCCCTTGCCTCCAAGTGTGTGGCTTGTACACAAAATTCATCTAGGCTTGTAGGGTTAAACACAAGGATAGTATGTCTTAGGTAGGTATGTAAGCCTCCTATATACTTGAGAAAAGTGTCTTGGCTCTGCAAATCTACCCCTAATAAGGGAGCTCTTCTCCTAAATTCTTGGGTATAAACTTGTACATTTTGTCCTTTCAATTGTTTAAAAATTTGCTAGTCCATTATGGCTTTCTGAATGTGATCTAATGGATAAAACTGTTGTTTATTGCAGAAATGAAATCAATCCATGATAGAATAATCTTACCATGCTTCTTGATCTCTTCCTTTCTCTTGGCTTCCCACCAAACAAGTGTTGCACCTTCCATTCTCAATGAATCTAGTTGGATTTTGGTATCATCATCATGAAAGTTTTGGATTCTCAAATAGACCTCCAATTGCCTAATCCAATTATCTAGCTTTTCTGCATTGACTTCACCATTAAACATTGGCAATTCAAACTTAACATCAAGTTTTAGAAAAGGACTTTTACCACTGTTCTTTGACTTGTGTGGCTGATGTACCGAAGATGAACTAGAGGATGATGAGGATGAAGATGAGGGTGATGATGGTGACTTTCCACTGTCTCCATTTCCTCCATTTCCCTTCTTTGATTTATCTTCATCATTGTGGCTTCCTAATGATTCTTGTCCTTCCTTGTGAGGTTTGGACCTTTCTTCTTCTAGTTTCTCATTCCTTTCTTGATAAAGGACTCTAACCATCTCAGTCAAGTCAAGAAATGCTTTTCTGTACACTCTTTCTTCCTCTTTGGGATCCATCTCTTCATGGATTTCTTCTTCTCCTGGAGGCATTCTTAATGTTGCTTTTGCTTCTTTTGGAGGTGAACTAGGTGGTGGAGAATGTGGCAATCTTGCCCTCCTTTGTTGTGGCTCACTTTGAGACCCTCTTGCTTCCACCAATTTGCCTTCTCCTCTCTTAAGCTTGAGCCTAGTAAGCATGTGAACACTTGCAAAGAGTTAAACAAATATTTGCACACAAAAACACCAGAGAATAAACTCTAGCTTTGATACCAACATGATCTGAAAGGAGTGTATTGGTTTGTTGTGCTAAGTGTCCTTTCAGTAATAAAAACATGTACAATTTGTCTCCATTTGTTTGCTTAAGGAATAAGTATTTAAACCAAGAAACATAGATGACTTTGTGAGTTTCAAGCATGAAAATAAGCCTAAATAACACTGTACAACAGTGTATCACAGAGAAATAACATCACACATAAGTTTTACACGACAAGCATGATGAAGTAGTTCACCCCTCCTGGGCTACATCTGCTGGTCCAGCTCCCAATGGCATGTCTTTCTTTGTCATTATGCTAAAAATTGCAAATACATGTGTTTACAAGCCTCTAATGGTTGTTTTCTCTGCACCAGTGGCTCCAGAATGCTCAAATTAGTCTAGGTTGTTGGCATTATGTTTCTTGTATCCTATCATATTGAATTGATTGTCCTTGATGGCAACTATACGCAACACCTGAACCAGCAATAAGGCAAAATAGACAGAGAACAGAGGCAGCAAAGAGGTAGCAGAGGTAGGAAAAGAGAAGTCAGTTTTTGAAGTAAGCGCATGAAGAACCTGTATGGTTAAATCCGTGTTGAGGACTTGATAGATGAATGTGTGTGAACCTACGCTCTTTATGTATAATTTGAAGGTGTTTAGTCTGTACGAGAATATGAGGAAGGTCGATTTATAGTTGTAATACAGGGAAGGACTGTTATATGCGCCTGTGTAGAATTAAATTAATTGCGTTCATAGTCTCTAATGAAAGCATCTGATACACTATGAACAAAATGAGTCGTTGGTAATTGCAGTATGGAACCAAGCGATATTTGTTAATTTATTGCACATGAAGGGTAGAGTTCATATATATATGCAGACGGAACCTGGAGTACGGAGTGGGAAGTTGATTGGACGGTTGATCACTGTTTAAAAACCGCGAGTGGATTTGCAAAAGCAGATTGCCCATATCGCACCGCTTTTCGGAGATAAGTGGTTTTTTCGAGTTGAGGAGCGATTCCATAGAACGAGCGACACGCGTCCCTGCAAAACCGCCATCACTACGCGCCATCGCACTTTAACGATCGACCAAGGATGCCGCGCGATATTGTTGAGCATCGTCGATCTGGAGGGAAGCCATCGGACGGTGGTCGGATGAGGAAGATGCGCGAAGGTTAACCAAAGTACGGCGGCCATCGCGCATTATTGTTCGCTCATATTCGCCGAGCGATATCCGTCTGATAAAATGAGGCAGCGCGACGCAATAACAACCGTTGATTGGAGACGACCGTTAGCGTTGGGGCCCATACGCATGTGTTGAAATTTGCGGGTTTAACCCAAAGTTTTATGTCGTATATTAAGGATGTGGGACCCGATTTCCCTTTGCATTATTGGTCCAATATACGTTGTTATGTTATGCCGAAATATTAACCCCAATTCTAAGATTAAATATTATTGAAAGGCCCGAAAGGATATATAGATATATTTTACTGTTGGGTTTTTATATAAATTAGCAGCACGATAATGTTTGTAACATCTAAAGGGGGATTTGGATTAATATCTCAATCTCAGATTGAGATATTAAAAAGCCTTAGATTAATTATTTAATTGCCAAAACCAAGGAAATAAAACAATGAGAAATTGTTTGGGGGCTTGGGTAGACCCCGCTGGATTATCTAATTGATCCTGTCCAAGAATACCATTAGCGGTTGAATGGTTTTGACTCATGGTATTGTTAAAGACGAAAACTATATAAAGAGAAGAGGAGTATACTACGAGGGGGTAGGCAAAAAGGGTTGTTAATGAATAAATCTCTTTAAGAGATATCTGCATGATTGAACTCTGATAGATCTGAATCGGCGATGCACCTGAGAATATGATGAAGGGTCAAGATCTCTCGATCTAGAAATGATGAATCTTTAGGAAGATCTGCAAAAGAAATGATGAAGACCTGACGCCAGTCTGATGAAGAAATTGAAGAAAGTTGATGAATCTAAGGGATGAAGCCTTCTATATGAAAGTGGAAGTATCTTGCTAGTAGAAGCTGGTGTTAAAATCAGTGGGTTGGAGCTCCCTTCTAGTAGTGGTTGGAGAACGAGAGAAGGTTGTAGCCTTCTGCAAGTGGGTGCCTGCGTGCTGGTATGATCTGCGCCAGTACAAATTGTAAGATGTTTTCTTTATAATAAATATTGAAGACAGAGACGACAACAGTGGTGGTTTTCTCCCGAATTGGGTTTCCACCTTAAATACCTGTGTTCATATGTGTTGCTTATGTATGATGGTTTATACTGTTATTACTGCACATGCTTACTGCTAACTAAACATCTGGTGAACGAATGATGCAATGATCTAAGTAAAGAATTAAATGTATAATAAGATCTCTGGACATATGCAAGTTTTCTTAAGAATATCCACATTTATATACGAGTTGATTTCAGTAAAGTAACGTATGGGTATAAGAGGAACAAAAAGTGAAAAGTTTTCAGTCAGCTCAAAATACTGATTCACCCCCCCTCTTAGTATTTTCCCAACAATTGGAATCAGAGCAGGTCCTTCTGAAAAAGCTTAGCCGCTAGAAGGAAGATCAATCACGATGAGTAATCAAGATGGAACTGCATCTATCAGGCCTCCGCTCTTCAACGGAAATAATTTAATCTTCTGGAAAACAAGGATGAGATCCTACCTTCAGTCTCTGGGAGCAGATGTATGGGCTATAGTTGAACAAGGATATCAATATCCAGTCGTTGTACCAACAGATCCAACGGAAAGAAAGAATTACGAAACAAATGCAAAAGCTGTCAATGCTCTATTGGGAAGTCTAACTGAATCAGAATTTGTCAAAGTCATGCAGCTGAATACAGCTAAAGCAATATGGGACAAAATCATTCTAAGTTATGAAGGTGATGCAAAGGTAAAAAGTGCTAAACTCCAAAATCTCATAATTCAATATGAGAATCTAAAACTGCATAACGAGGAGAGCATTGCCAATTTCTTTTTATGTCTTGATGATATTGTAAATCGTATGAGAAATCTGGGAGAAACAATAACCGAATCTACTTTGATTGAGAAAGTTTTAAGATCACTAACGACAAAATTTGAGTCAAAAGTTTCTGCTCTTGAAGAAAAACAGGATCTTCAAAATCTTACTGTGGTGCAACTTCACGGCATACTAACTGCATATGAAATGAGAAGAAGAGGATCATCTGAAGTCAAAGAAGCCGTCCTTAAAGCTTCTACAAAAGGGAAAGAAGTGCAAGAGACAGAAGGATCAGGGTATATCTCAGAAGAAGATGAAGTAAATTTTGTAAAGAAACTCCAGCTTGGTATAGGACGGTTCAAAGGTAAGCTTCCTTTCAAATGTTTTGCTTGTGGAAGAGTTGGTCATTATGCTGCTAAATGTCCTCACAAATAAACACATGAAAAGGGAAAGAAAGTAGCAAGAAGGAATAAGAATCGGTTTAGCACTAGAAAAAGTTACTATACTCATGAAGACAGTGATGGGTTATCTGACAGTGAGGAAGAATGTGAACAAGATCTTAGACTTCTCATGGCATTTGAAAAAGAATCGAAAGAAGAAAAAGATACTTTTATGGATGCTTTAGAGGATAATGATTTTCTTGATGAATTCAATCAACTCAAGATATGCTTAGAAGAAAGTAAAATATCCATAGAAACTCTGAAAAATCAGCTTGAAGAAAAGGAGAAACACAATGAGAAATTAGAATGTGAAATAGTAAGTCTAAGAAAAGAAATTGAGAAAGTGAAGACTTTGAATCTTAGATTTGCTAAAGGATCTGAAACCTTAGATGAAATTATCAAGGTACAACGTTCTCCATTTATAAAGACAGGTCTTGGATATATTAGAGAATCTTCCCAGACTTCAGCACCAAATTATCTAAAAGCAGCTACAGCCAGTATACAACATTCTGTCACTCAGCAAGGGAATAAAGATTCTTCTCAGAATTCAGCACCAAATTATCTAAAAGCAGCTACAGCCAGTATACAACATTCTGCCACTTAGCAAGGGAATAAAGATTCTTCACAGATAAAGCATGATCATCTCAATTCAAAGAACACTAACAGGAATACATTTCAAAGAAACACCAATCAACAGGTAAGTTCGAGTAGAAGACTTCATGATCGCAGAAATTTCTTCTTCAATGGACAATGTTTCTCATGTCTCAATTTTGGTCATAAAGCTGTTCAATGTGTTGCATATAAAACCATCATGACAAGAGAAGCAAGAAAGAGAAGGATTGATATTGGAACAAAGAAGAATACATATAACAACTTTTCTCCTCTTCAAAATGAAGTTGAATGTGCTTATTGCAATAACTTTGGCCATGAAGAATCAGAATGCAGGAGCAAAGCCCAGTCAAAAGAGCATTTTCCTTCAAGCTCCAAAGTGTGGAAAAAGAAGGAACTACAGGTTGAAAATTGTGGCATAGCTTTATTTGCATAAGGTGAAGAAAATCAATGGTATATTGATAGTGGATGCTCTAAACACATGACAGGTGACAAAAACAAACTACTTGCATATAGTGCTCTAGAAAAGGAAAAGAATGTTACATTTGGAAATAATACTCCTACTGTCATTAAGGGAAAAGGGTCTGTTTTTCTAAAAGAAAAAGTGAAAGCTAATAATGTCATGTATGTGGATGGATTGAAGCATAACCTGTTAAGTGTAAGTCAAATGTGTGATCAAGGAACTGAAGTTGTCTTTAGTTCAAAAGAATGTGTGATACGTGATCTTGATACAGGTAAGACAATTATAAAAGGAAACAGAACTCCAAGTAACCTATATGTATTGAAGAACTGCAAAGAACAATGTTACTTGAGTAAATCCTCAGAAAACTGGTTGTGGCATAGAAGGTTGGGGCATCTGAGCTTCTCTCAAATCAACAAATCAAGCAGACTTAAAGCTGTTCGTGATCTTCCCAATATTACTTTACCTGAAAGTATCATATCAAATCTTGTCAATTCGGTAAGCAGACCAGAGTGCAATTTAATGCCAAGGAAGGATCATCAAGTAAGCCTCTTGAACTCATTCATACTGACATATGTGGACCTGTGAGGAAAAAGTCACCACGTGGTGAACAATATTATATTTTATTTATTGATGATTTTTCAAGAATGTGCTGGATTGGGTTGCTTAAACACAAAGATGAAGCATTTGAGAAATTTCAGATCTTCAAAGCACTAGCTGAAAATGAATTAGATCTAAAAATCAAGTGTCTTATATCTGATCGAGGAGGAGAATATACATCAGATGAATTCCTTGAATTTTGTGAACAACATGGCATAAAAAGACAATTTTCTGTAGCTGGCACTCCACAACAAAATGGCATAGCAGAAAGAATGAATAGAACAATTCAACAAATGGCTAGAGCTATGCTTGATGATTCCGAAACACCTGACACTTTTTGGGGAGAAGCAGCACATACAGCGGTAAATATTCTTAACAAGTCACATGTTCGTGTAAATTGTGATAAAACGCCATATGAACTCTGGTATGGTAATCATCTCACTGTGAAGCATTTTAGAGCTTTTGGAAGCAAATGCTTTATCAAAAATAATTATGAAAAACTTGGCAAGTTTGAACCTAGAGCAGATGAAGGAATACTTCTTGGGTACTCCTCTAGGAGTAGAGCATATAAATGTTACAATAAAAGACTTTGGAAGATTGTTGAATGTATTTATTAATGAGTCTCCTGTAGCTCCAAAAGAAGAAAAACAAACAACAGATGAAGAAGATGATGACATATATCCTTCTACATCAAATAGGAATGATATAGACAATGAACCTAATGAAGAACCCGAAGATGATTTATCTGAAAAGGATCCATCCAGATATGTTCAAAAAATCATCCAGAATCTCAAATTTTGGGAGATAAGGAATCAGGTGTACAAAAAAGGACTCTTGTAGGATCTTCTAGTCATCTGGCATTTCTATCCACTATTGAACCACACAATGTCAATCAAGCTAGCAAAGATGAATGTTGGATTCAAGCCATGAATGAAGAACTTGATCAAATTGAAAAGAATCACACTTGGGAATTAGTACCAAGACCCCATGACAAAAATGCCATTGGAACTAAATAGATATTCAAAAACAAGTTAAATGAGAATGGGGATGTTATAAGAAATGAAGCTAGAATTGTTTGCAAGGGGTATGCTCAACAAGAAGGTATAGACTTTGAAGAAAATTTTGCTCCTGTAGCCAGACTTGAAGCCATAAGAATGTTTCTTGCTTTTTCAAGCTTCCAAAAAATCAAAGTTTATCAAATGGATGTTAAATCTGCTTTTCTCAATGGTGATCTAGAAGAAGAAGTTTATATAGAACAACCAGAAGGATTCATTTTGGGAAATGATGAAAACTTGTTTGTAGACTTAAAAAGGCTCTATATGGTCTCAAGCAAGCTCCAAGGGCATGGTACTATTGTCTTGACAAATATCTTCATCAACAAGGATTTTCAAAAGGGTCTGCTGATAGCAACTTATACACAAAAACTGAAAATGACAAACTATTGATCGTGGTTGTATATGTTGATGATATCATTTTTGGAAGTAATGAAGAGTCTATGAGTCAGAAATTTGCTTCTGATATGCAGCAAGAATTTGAAATGTCTTTACTTGGGGAACTAACATTCTTTCTTGGCTTGCAAGTGCAACAAGCAATAGATGGCATATTCTTATCACAAAAAAAATATCTTAAGCAAATTCTGAAGAAGTATGGCATGGAAGAGTGCAAACCTGTAAGTACACCAATGGTAACCGGATGTAATCTCAGTTCTCATGATGATTCTCCCACGGTGAATCAACCAGAATACAGATCTATGATAGGAAGTCTACTTTATCTCACTGAGACTAGACTAGACATTATGCATGCAGTTGGGATTGTTGGACGATTCCAAGCTAATCCAAAAGAGTCTCACCTTCAGGCTGTCAAAAGAATATTCAAATATCTACAAGGAACTCAAGACTTTGGACTATGGTATCCCAAGAATGCTGATCTCACTCTTCATGCTTGCACTGATGTAGATTGGGCTGGAAATGTTGATGATCGGAAAAGCACTAGTGGTGGTGCATTCTACATGGGGCCCCGGTTAGTATCTTGGTTCAGCAAGAAGCAAAGCTCTATTGCCTTATCTACAGCAGAAGCAGAATATGTGGCTGCCGCATCATGTTGCACTCAAATTCTTTGGATGATGCAAACCTTACAAGACTTTCAAATCAAATGTTCACCTCCTATATCCATTATGTGTGATAACAAAAGTGCCATCAGTATCTCAAATAATCCTATTATGCATTCCAAGACCAAGCACATTCCCATAAAATATCACTTCTTACGTGAACAAGTGCTTGAACAAAAGGTGAAGTTGGAGCATGTGCCCTCCAAAGAACAAGTTGCTGATAGATTTACCAAACCTTTACCCAGGGAAGTGTTCGAATATCTCAGACAGAAGCTGGGAGTAGTCTCTGCCATGCAGAAGATCAGATCTACTTAAATACAGAAAGATTAAATTGGATACGCTCCTATTGAAGGTGTTCAGGATGCACAGGCTAAGGGGGAGCATTGGTCATGTGGCAAGGATGCATTGCTTGTTGTAATCTGATCTCATGCTTGAGAATCTTTGATCTTGAGTGTATAAGTCATTTCTGTTACTTCATTGAATATTATGCTTGAAGATGCAGCATGATCTTAGGGGGAGCATGGTATTGTCGGTACAAAGGATTCTGATCTATCCTTTGCCCTTGATGTCAAAGGGGGAGAACATTGCTGAATGTTCTTTTTCTAAGTCATGGTTGCCATCAAGTCCAAAGGGGGAGATTGTTGGCAATATGTTTCTTGCATCCTATCATATTGAATTGATTGTCCTTGATGGCAACTATACGCAACACTTGAACCAGCATAAGGAAAAATAGACAGGGAACAGAGGCAGCAAAGAGGTAGCAGAGGCAAGAAAAGAGAAGTCAGTTTTCTTGAATATGGAACCAAGCGATATTTGAAACAGAGTTCATATATATACGCAGACGGAACCTGGAGTACGGAGCGGGAATTTGATTGGACGGTTGATCACTGTTTAAAAACCGCGAGTGGATTTGCGGAAGCGGATTGCCCATATCGCACTGCTTTTGCGGGATAAGCGGTATTTCCTGGTTGGGGAGCGATTCCATAGAGATTTTGACACGTAGCGAGGTGGACCCACGGAAAACCGCCTTCACTGTGCGCCATCGCATGTTAACGTTCGACCAAGGATGCCGCGCGATATTGTTGAGCACCGTCGATCTGGAGGGAAGCCATCGGACGGTGGTTGTATGAGGAAGATGCGCGAAGGTTAACCAAAGTACGACGGCCATCGCACGTTAATGTTCGGCATTGGAGGTCGAGCGATATGCATATATGCCGTCGATCTGGAGGCTTGCTATCGAACGGTGATCAGACGTTGGACTTGCGCGAAATTTACTTAAGGTACGGTGCGCGTATTGGATTGGCTATTGACTATATATATGTGGGCCCGAGGTCAAAGGTTCATCATAAGGTTAATTGTTTGAAAGCATTGGATATTTATATAAAGTCCGAAGGGTTAAAATTTAGTTATAAGGCATGGTGCACATAAATAATTTGAATTCCCGCGATTAAATGTGTATAAGTGCGAAGGGTTGTAACCTTAACCCTAAAGTTCAGTGGTGGGATAAAAGTTCGGAAAATACATTGGGAATTCAAAAGTTGTAAATATTGATTTGTCAACTTCTTTAAATTGATAAATAAATTAAAAAGAAATCAAAGAGCCACATGGGGTAAACTAAAGGAAATGCTGACAAAGGAATACCATTAGCGGTTGAGTGGTTTTGACTCATGGTATTGATAAAGGCAAAACTATATAAGGAGAAGAAGATGATAGTACGAAGTGTGCAAGTGAAAGGGTTGTTAATAAATAAATCTCTTTAAGAGATATCTTTATATATGATGCACCTATGGACATGATCTATAAATGATGAATCTCTACGATGATTGGAAAAAGAAATGATGAAGACCTGACGGAAGTCTGATGAAGAAATTGAAGAAATCTGGTGGATTTGAGGGTTGAAGCCTTCTGTATGAAAGTAGAAGCTTCCTGCCAGTAGAAGCTGGTGTTAAAATCAGGGGGTTGGAGCTCCCTTCCAGTAGTGGCTGGAGAATGAGAGAAGGTAGTAGCCTTCTGCAGGTGGGTACCTGCGTGCTGGTATGAGTCTGCACTAGTACAAAATTGTAAAAAGTTTTCTTTATAATAATATTGAAGACAGAGACAACAACAGCGGTGGTTTTCTCCCGAATTGGGTTTCCACCTTAAATACTGGTGTTCATGTGTGTTGCTTATGTGTGATGGTTTATTCTGTTATTACTGCACATACTTGCTGCTTACTAAACATCTGATGAATGAATGATGTAATGATCTAAGTAAAGAATTAAACATATGCAAGGATATCCATAGTTATATGCATGTTGAGTTCTGTAAAGTAACTTATGGGTTTTAAGAGAAACAAAAAGTGAAAAGATTTCAGTTAGCTCTAAATACTGATTCATCCCCCCCTCTCAGTATTTTTCCAACAACCCTGCAAGTGAATGTGGGTCCCATTCGTTCCCATGAGCCTGCCTGAGTGTGACCGTGGCCTTTTTCTTCTAGTGCTATGCCAATGAATGTGATATTTAAGGTTGAATTATAGAGCTAGGACCCAGTAACTTCCCAGGACTTCATGAAATTTACTTAAATGAAATGAAACATAGAGACAATGATGCCAATTCCAATTATTGAACAAATACTGGACTAGACCCTTACTATCCATGGTATGAAATAACATGTCACAAATATGCATTCTACAGGTTTAAACAACAAATTTGAGCGTAAATGTCCCATAATTATTTGAGAATCCCTAAGAAGCATTGGTGCTTTATCACATTAGATGCATTACCATATATTAGGTCATATATTCATTGTTCATTCATTTACAAATCAAAACACGATGAGAGCCATACATCATCATTATCATAAAACATGTTCATAACCAACATATAACCAACAAAAATAATAAGGATACAATAACCATATAATCCACATATAAAAAAGTAAATTTGCACATAAAATTCCAAGGAGAAGAAACTATTATTGATGAGTGAAAAATCCAACCCGGTATGGGACTACCACGTTCCACCCAACGATAGATTGGCTGAGCCATATCTCTCTTCAGCCAATCACCCCCATACCATATTCCAAGCATGAATGTGGGAATTAAAACCAAAAGAACCAAGCATGGCTTCCTAAGGCTGAACCACCTCACCCTCATCAATAGAACCAAGCTTTACCACAATCCTCATCGGATCACTAGGCCATAAACAAGCATGGATGCCACCAAATATCTCCACCTAAACCATGAGGATTTTTTACGTCTCAACCTCTCGGATTTATAGTGTATCCTACCATTACCAGTCAAGGGATTCCTAAGCCTACGAGGTCTCCACCCTCTGGGATTTACCGTGTATCCCAACCCGGGATTCCTAGGCTCAATCAAGGGTACTACCACTAAGATTTACCGTGTATCCAGCCATTCACCAGTTAAGGGTTTGCTAGGCTCAATCTAGGTGTTCATATCCCGGCTTTACCGTGTATCCCAACTCAATATTCCTACACCTTGTGAATAATCCTGAGACCACCCCACTCAACTTTGAGTCCATTCGGCAATCCATCTCAACCAAAAAATGAAAACCCCATCACACCATGGCTATCCGGAAATGGAAAGTCAAGGCTGAAGAACACTATCACACCTAGAAAACCCATTCCAATGAAAGAAAGAGAACTAATAACACACATGCATAACCATGCATGCCAAATATAACAAGGAAATTATACATGAAAATCGATACTTGCAAGTAAACCTGTTGTTGATGCTTGATCTTGCTCTTCCTTTCTTGATCTTTGCTTCCTCTTTGCCTTCTTTTCCTTTCTTGATCCAAAGTTGAAATACTCCAAGAAAAATATAAGTGTCCAAGAGTTTGTGTGAGAGACAATAGAGAGAGAGCTCCAAAACAGAACTAACCAAAAGCCATGAATTGGTCCTTAGACGCATTTTTATTAATGTGGCCTTTATTTTCTTCATTTTCCATAATTTTTCCTTCATTTTCCTCCTCACATGCAACCTGTGCCATTTCACCTTCCTTTTCTCCTAATTTCCATTATTTTCATAAATAAAATGTCAATTAATGCCACTTTTCCTTTCCAAAGCCTTTTCCAATTTCCTTTGCCATAATAAACCACATGAACACCCACACTGGGATGTGTTTTCCCAACATTCGGCTTGGAATAAGTGTCCCATAACCATGGTTATTATTTTGCATTTATTAACTTTTACTAAATGGAATTTTCACCAGGGATGTTACACATTAAATTTGCATAATAAAAATTGCATTTACACATAGAACACAAGAGGAAAAGAGTTACTATTCACATATGCAAAATACAACCAATTTAGGGACTTCCACGTACCATCTGACCATAGATTGGGCTGAACCAAATATTTTTTTCAGCCAATCACCCTGTGCTATATTCTAAGCATGAATGTGGGACTCACAACAAAACCAATCAATGATTCCTCAGGCTTTACTGCAATCCTGCCATGTACTGGTAAAGGGATCACTAGGCACTAAACAAGCATGGATGCCTCCAGACCTCTCCACTTAAACTGTGAGGAATTTGTCTGTCTCCACCTCTAGGATTTACTATGCATCCTGCCATTACCAGCCAAGGGATTCCTAGGCCCAACAAGGGTATTCACAACCATGATTTACTGTATTTCTCGCCAAGGGATTCCTAGGCCTTGTGATTTTTCTCGAGACTACCCCACTCAGTTTCAAATCCATCCGACAATCCAACTCAACCAAATAAGAGAACCCTAGCACACCATGGCTATTCGGAAATGGCAAGGCAAGGCTGTAAACCACTGTCACACCTAAAAAAATCCCCGCCAATGACAACAAGAGAACCAAAAACATGCATGCATGTGCAATGCATGCCAAAACTAGCAAGGAAATCATACATGCAACTCGATACATGCAAGTAATCCTATTATAGTTGCTCGATCCCGCTCTTCCTTGCTTGATCTTTGCTTCCCTTTTACTTTCTTCTCCTTCCTTTGCCTTATTTCCTCCAATGCTAGAGTTCTCCAAGAATTCTCTATGTGTCCAAGAGTATGAGAGAGAGAGAATAGAGAGAGAGATCTTCAAAACTAAACTGACAAAAGGTTAAACTGTCAAAAGCTGTGAACTGATCCACATAATCCTTTTTATTAATGAGGCCTCCGTTTTCTTCAATTTCCAAAATTTTCCCTTCATTTTCCTGCTCACATGTAACTTGTGACCTTTCACCTTCATTTTCCTCCTCACATGCAACTTGTGACCTTTCACCTTCATTTTCTCCTATTTTCCATTATTTTCATAAATAAAATGTCAATTAATGCCTCTTGCATTTTCAAAGCCTTTGCCTTTGCCTTTTCCAATTTCCTTAGCTATAATAAACCAAATGAATACCCACACTAGGATTTTTGTCCCCAACATTCATCTTGGAATATGTTTCCCATGACCTTGGTCTTATATTTTTCCTTTATTAACTTTATCACATGGGATTTTGACCAAGGTTGTTACAACTTGCCTCCATCTATCCCTTGACAAATTCAGGGATGCGTGGGAACCCGAAGTGGGTACATGGGTCCATGCCATTTTGATATGAGAGAGTCACCATACTATTAAGATTGAAAATTTGTTTAACGGAATTTATAGGGATGCATGGGAACTCCAAGTGGGTAAACGGGTCCATGCTGCTTTGAGAGGAGAGAGCTACCATACTATTATGAATGAAAAATCATTTAACGAAATTGTCAAGTTTGTTCTGACAATGGGACTACAAACGTCCCTTCCATTGATTCAGATAGTGAATCCAACAATGACGTATAAATTTATACTTGATTTAATACCTATCATGACAAGGGTTTGAAGGTGGTATTGACATCCATTTCTAATTTTCCTTGTTCCATATTGACACCCTTATTTTCCATTGCATATGTTGATGAATTATGATTCCTTTTTACATGGAATAATTCCACACTGTCAAATTTAGTGATTTGAAGACTCATTCGATGGAGAATGGGAGGATATATCTTCTCTGAATTCTCTTTTAGCATCACATCATGCTGGATAAATATCATTGAATCCCCATAAACAAATAGTTGCCACATTCCCCTTTCTATTGCTATGTCAATACCTAGCCAAACTAGTGCTAAAATAGATACATTGCATAAAGTTATAAATTCTAGATCCATTGCATAATCCCAAATTTAATGAAATGTGTTTGTAATAGGTCATTGTAATAGAATTTTTCCAAACTAATTGATTTTCAAACTTATTCTAGTTAAAGTTCTAAATTCTATATCCATTGCATAATTCCAAATTTAATTAAATATGTTTTTAATAGGTCCTTGTAATAGAATTTTCAAAATTTTAATGAAATATGTGTTAAGGGGTACATAGGAAATGACAATTGAAAGGGAAATGGGAGCAAAGGATTTTCCGTATTATTCACAAACAATACCAGATACTTTATTTTAAATTGGTGCAAGAGACTTATTCAACACAAAGACGATCTCGGGAGTATTCATAGGATGCATCCTGAACTTAAATGGGGCTCCTCACATTCAAGTAATCAAAAGGCTTGCCATTCCCAAAACTGTCATGGTAGGAAAATATATTGGAGCCACTCATGGAGTGATTATTAAAGCAGGGGATGTGTTGGTGTAGAAAATATTTAAAACCTTGCAAATTCTAATGAGATCAAAATGATCACAAAAAACACAATATTTATCTACCAAAAAATTGTGGAAAGAAATAAATGAATAGAAACACAATCACACATAGAACACAAAATATATCCGGGGAACCCAACTGGGAAAAACCTCTCTTTCTTGTATTAAATGAACTAAAAAATTTGATCTATTACATAGAAATTGCTTCAATCCTGAAGCTACCTGCAATACATATCAACTCTCACTCAAGGATTGCCCAACACTTAGGAAAATAAGGCCTGCTAGGAGCTCCTATTTCCTAGTACAAATTTCCCCCTAAAAAATAGGAATTTCTCTTATTTCCTTGTGCAATTCCTAAGAGAAATTATCTTCCTTTATCCTTAAGCCTTTACAGAAAAACTTGTTTGCAATAAATAAATACATTTGTGCCTTCATCCAATCTCAACAGACAATTTTAATTGCATGACCTAATAGGGCTAAATTTAGCAGTTGCTTATGTTAACTGAGAGTAATTTGAGTTAACACAACGTAAAATACTCAACTAAACACAAGTATATCTCTATTTTAGAACTAGAGATAAATTCACTAACATACACTAGAGTTAAATCCATTAGATATCTAATTTTAAACATCAACTAGTCCACAAATCACTGAAAGCCATCTAACTTGAATTAACTGGAAATAACTCAGTGATAGGCCAAATCAGACATGTTAACTGAAATCTAGCTCAAGAAAATATGGGATTGAATTCTAATTGGCATACTTGACTAAGGCACAAGTTAAAGAAGCTACTCATTGCTACGTTTTCAACACTCCCTCTTATCGAGGGATGGATCCTTGGAAGAACCTTGTCCACTTGGATTTGTCTTCAACTCTACCAAGTTCTCTGTTGCTGCAACTTCTCCCTATGGACTAGAATAATTATTGCTTCCTTTTGCGAAACCTATTTGGAAGACTCATTCTTTCCCACCATGCTATGTAGTTCACCACTTTATTCATAAGTGCCATGTACCCTGCATACTTGCGTGTCTGCTTCTTGATCCTAGGAGGCTCAAATCTCTTATGAGATCCCTTAAAAAAATACTCTGCCAACTTAGCTCAAAGTTTTTCTATACTGAAAGTATCTGACTGAGTGACTACCTCCACTTGCCTTGGGCTATGCTCCTCATCATCATCATCTTGTTGGTCAGCCCAACTGCCAACTAGCTTAGACTGAAACTGTGATAATGGCTGAGGCTCTATCTTGTGAGCTCTATCCTACTCTCACTCAACCACCACATCTATACTCTAAGAACTCTCTTCCTTGTTGCTCAAGGCTACACATGAATCAACCTCTAATTTTTAGAGGTTATTAATCTCGACACCAATTTTCTTGACTTGTCGTAAAGAAAAATTATTGAGGTAGACCTTCCATTTATTGAAGACACCATCACACCCTTTGTATTTAAGGACTACTACTGAGACAAGGTTTTTCTTCAATCTTGGAACATACATTACATTCTTGAGATGGATAAGGGAACCATACTCCCTCTTAAAGCTCAATTTACCAACTCCTTTGGTCATGTATCTTCCCTCATCTCCAAGATTGATACGGAATTACATGTCTTTCTCCTCCAAACCACTGAACAATTCTTTATTCCCTGTTATGTGGAATGAAGCCCCTGAATCAATGTACCCCTCACTACCTCAAATTTATCTTTCCATGCAAGCTATCAAGGAGAAATCCAATTCAAATTGAGAAGATATTGCTTCTCCTCCTGCTGTTGACACATCATGCTTGTTGCATTTCTTGTTTGGACATTTTGTATCATAATGTCCAAACTCGTGACAATGAAAACAATTGATCTTGCTAAGATCCTTCTTTTCCTTGCCTCCATTCTGACTAACTTGGTTTTTCCTTGGGCCTTCTTACCCTTTTCTTTCTTCTCGTTTCCAGCTAAAGAAAATGTCCCCTCATCTTCTATCCCAGATGAGACTCCATCCCTTGTGTTCCTCCTTATCTCTTCCTACATAAGATCCGACCACAGTCTCTCCCAATCAGGGAGCTTATCTCTTCAATTCACTACATCCTATAAACTATGCCAATACTTTGAAGCCCAAGAAGAGCAAGGCTCACAAGATCTATTGGTGGAACTGTATCTCTTTCACTTCCAAGTTCATCCTTCACTTGAGCAACTAGATAGATATGTAATAATGGACTCATATTTTCCCATTCGAATGTTCCTCAATTTTTCCTTTAAAGCGAGTTTTCAGGCATCACTACTTCTTTCAGACAGATCAGTAAGGGCCTTCCACATCTAGAATGCAGTCTCCTTCCCATGTAAATTTTGAACAAGATGGTCTCTAACTCCTTTGAGGGTCATCTTCCTAGATTTGGTGGTATCCTTCTTCCATTGAGTTAGTTGTTGCGCATCTAATGCAGGAGGTTTAGGAATACTAGTATTGATGTATTCTAAAACCCCATTATCATCTAAAAAAACCTCCATTATGTCCTTTCATGCACATAATTTTGAAGTCCCTTCTAGGGCATGATCTGTCCTCAACTCATAGAAATACATGATTTTTTCACTTGTATAATTCTTTCACTAACTGATCTTCTATCCAATACAATTTGAGTTTGGTAACATGGTGTGAAGGGTATTCTCGTCACGTGCTAACAATTTTGTTAACAAGGTAGGGCCGCATTAGTGCTCTAACGTTAGCGAGGCACAACCAACCTGAGTGCGGACATGAGTGCTTAAGTTGAGGGATTCTAATGTAGCTCGCCACTAAGCACTCCTGCGTTATAATTCCCTGACTATCACTTGCAGAGTGCGATATAGATTTAACGAAGAGAAAGAAATTATTTCTCTCGCATAGGATGCTTCTAACCCACTCTCCCATATCTCTTTGTAACCTCGCTTTGATACCATGTAGAAAATCCTTGAAATCTTGCAACTACTAATGAGAGAAAACTGATTAGAAAATACACAAGATTTCTCTACCAAAAATTTGTGAAAAGAAAAAAATGAATAGAAACAAAATCACACATAGAACATAAAATATATCTGGGGAACCCAACCGGTAAAAACCCCGATTTCTTGTATTAAATCAATTTAGCAATTTTATATATTACATAGAAACCGCTTCAAGCCTGAAGCTCCCTGCAATACAAATCAACTCTCACTCAATGCTTGCCCAACACTTAGGAAAATAAGGCCTTCTAGGAGCTCCTATTTCCTAGCACAAATCTGCCCCTAAAAAATAGGAATTTATCCTATTTCCTTGTGTAATTCCCAAGAGAAATGTTCTTCCTTGATCCTTAAGCCTCTACACAAAAACCTGTGTGCAATAAATAAATACATTTATGCCTTCATCCAATCTCAATAGGAAATTCAAATTGCATGACCTACTAGGGATAAATTTAGCATTTTCTTCTGTTAACTGAGAGTAATTTGAGTTAACACAAAGACAAATACTCAACTAAACTCAAGTCTATCTCTATTCTAGAACTAGATATTAGTTAATTGATAGACACTGGAGTCAACTCCACTAGATAGCTAATTTTAGCCATCAATTAGTCCAGAAAGAACGGAAAGCCATATAACTCAAATTAACTAACAATTACTCAATGATAGGCCACATCACACATATTAATTGAAAACTAACTCAAGAAATTATGAGATTGAATTCAAATTGGCACCTTTGACTAAGGCATAAGTCAAAGAAGCCATTCCTTGATACATTTTCAATAGTTGGAAGTTCCCTTTTCTTTGTCGAGCTCCCTTTCAATAACGTTTGTGTCTCCAAGCACAACTGCAATCTTAGAACCTCATACCTTGGAATTTTTCCCCCATACCCCAACATTTTTAAACCGAGTCAATTGTGCCTCCTTCCAAAACTTCTGGGGTAAAATCCTCTGAAGAAGAGATATTTATATATTTTTCTATTAACGTATCCATTACCCTAGCGTTTCTAACCTTTGTCCAAGTATGCCTTGACACATCACCTCGACATGAAATGGTATAGAGATTGCATGCACAACATATATTTTATCTCAATTACAAAGTAAATAAGAATTAGTGACATTAGAAAACAACACTAAACTTAGGTTTATCAAGACTTACAAGGCTTATGGTGTGATGATAGACTTTTTCAAACAACATTTTCTTAAAATTGGAGTGAATTTTAACGCATATCATGTATTGAATCTTAAATTAATTTTTCAGTTTTGAGCTTTGTTGATAATTATACTCAATGTCTATTTCAACGTGACATTGTTTTAAAAATTGTAAAGGAAGGGACAAAACCAACAACATTTCAGAATGTATTAGGTGAGAAGCAAAGCTATTTGAGTCAGAGGGGAGCCATAGAATCTAACTCGAGATCCTCACTTGTATACTTTTGCATTTGAAAAAGGTTAGTTTTCAAGTGCCTATCCTGAATTGATACTTTTAAAGTTTTCTCTGTTTTAGTTAGGATATTGTTTCCCTTCCATTCTTTTTGTTTTATTTAGGACAAGTCTCATTTTTTTTGCTTTTGTTTGAATCACATTTGAGTTTGAATACATACAAAAATGTAATGTAAGAGAAAATAATTCACTTTCACCATCTCTGGTTAGAGTCAATAGTTATTTTATCTCAAATGCAGTGTTTTGAAGATATTTCCATAATTGAAACATACCAATGGTACATATTCTAACCTCACCATTCCTTTCATTATGTGTTCTTTGAACATTACAGGAATATTGAAGGTGATTGAAATCCTATAAAATTTAGGCTCTCTAGTACTCTAGATTTAGAAAAGAAGAAAACTCATTTGTTTCATATTTTTTCTTGTCCATAGCTTGCCCTTCTATTTGATTATGTTTTGTTCTTGTGATCTATTTTGTTTTATTTGCAACCTACAAAAGTTTTCAACTTTACTCAAGATGCCCTGTTGACAAAGGATATCATGGTATTGGGTATTCACAACAAGGTTTCCATTTGGATTGTTCAACATGCAAATTTTAAACTGAAGCAATAAATTTTTGATATTGGACAAGTTATAATATGTTTTGATTCTTGAATAATAAACACGATCTTGAAAGTGGATCTCCTATTAGAGAACTGATCGAAGTTGGTAAGTAAAAGGGCTATTTGAGGTAACAGGTTGTGAGATCAATATCAAGAGTACAACCACCTCCATACCCAACACCAAATGCCCCATTTCATGAATGGATGTGCTCGAGAAATGTCGGGGATGAACATCCTTGTGGCATAGTTGAACTTAGTTCTATACCCATAACATGGTAGCAAGTTATTATGCTAGCAAAAGGAATAACCTTCTTTAGAGCCTTCAAATCTCTTCCTAGTTCCCATATATAATTGGAAGCTTTATTGAGTTCCATAAAATTTGCTTAGTGCATAGTGCTCAAATCTTTGTTGTTAGGGATTTCTCATGAGCCATATTTACATGATGTTGGATGTAGAGTTAATAGAAATGCATACAATTTTCTAATATTTAAACAATTATGTGATTCTTTTGGCATGCATTTTGAGCACATAGTAGCCAAAAAATTGACTTTGAATTCTTGTGGATTGATTATATAGGAAGAACTTTGAAGAACAATTTCTAATGAACAACTACCCACTTAGTCAAATGAATGTTAAACACAACTAGTTCAAGGTACTAATTCTTCCACTTCAACTTTGGAACTCATGCTTGTTAATGACTTCTTTATCTTGTAACAATTAAGAGTTTCAAAATTTTCCAGAAATACAACATAAACAGGTCTATGATCTGAAAAATTTGAGTCACCATGACATGTAACAACTGTCTCAACCACTGCCAAACCATAATATACAATCACACCTGCACCATGGAAAACAATTTAAACAATGGAGATGCTAATGAATGGATGGACAAGGAACATGTGGAACACCAACATCTATGCTAAAATGGGGGGAAATCACAACAATAGCAATAATTTCTCACATTTTAATGCCTTAAAATTTAAATATCAAATCCATTTGTAGATAAATTTAGAATAAAGTATAGAGTTACAAAAGTATCGCAAAAGAACAATGGATCTAAGGCAAAAGTCAAGCATATTATTCAACTAATTAAATGTATATGTATATCTCAAGAATAAAACAATATGACAAGTGCATGTTCCTCTACCTAGGTATTAAAAATATTATGTTTTTAATGCAGTCTTAACCATAATTATGAAAAAGGTCCTTCTTGTCAACTTACTATTTCAAAAATATGAAATCTATACTTAATCTTTATTTTCTATTTATTCATGATGCAAAACCCAAAGATATTTGTTTCATACCACTCTTATATATATATATATATTATTAAATTTCAATATATAATAATAATGTTGTTAGATTAAATATAATATTCACATAATTGGGATAGCAACACCCAGACATAATGTAAAAACAATTTAGCTCAAATTGTATTAAAATTTATGTTAAATTTTACTTTTAATTATAAATTATTTAAGTAATTTAATTTTTAAAATTTGATAAACTAAAATGACTATATAAATAATTAATATCCATAAGCCTTATCATTAAAAATAATTATACCATTTAATAAACAATTTAATATTAAAGTAATTATTATTTAAAAAAAAAAAACAAAAAAATCATTAAATGGAGTAAGAGGTTAAAATGAACCTCTTTAAAAGAGGATGAAGGGCTAAGGGAGGTTACCACATATCTACAAGTCTTAAGGAGATTAAGGGTTGAGGTGACAATTGGCTTATCCTCAATCAATTTATTGTATTTGTTCTATAATGATGAAGAGTATGAGAGTTGAGGAGTTTTGGCTATAATAACATTTTGAAGAGAGAAAAATTGCTTTGCTATAATATGGTTGATATAATATAAATGTTTATCTTTTGGGATTATTGCCTAGCCTAAATTGAGGATGTAAGAGTGGTCTATGTTACTTGGTGTTTCCAACTATTGCTTGCCTCTACCAATTTTTTAGGTAAGGTTTGCTTTATGTCTTTGCCTCTATTTAGTTTTTCGTTGTCTATTTCACTATTATCGAGATCAAGGGAGTCATTCCACCAATCAACTCTTCTCACCCCTAGTATTTGCCATCATAGCCACTTGGTGTCTCTAATTGTATTCATGCAGCTAGAGTATGGGCACTGGGAGGTGGCTAGTGCTTTGGGACCCATTGACCTCCAAGGTTACTTCTCAATGTTTTTTCCTTTAAACTTTCCATTCTACAAGTAAGGAAAGATGCCATGGGTAATCGGGAATGTAGGGGACGAAGGGGATGAGGTAGGCAAGCCCTCTCTCATACCCACTAAGGAGTTGAGGTGTTTGCAAGGGAATTTTGGATGTAGACTTTCAAACATTTAGGAAGAAATCGAATTAACGGAGGAGGAAGCATGGTTGGAGTATGGGTTTATCCTAGATGATGATATTGATGAAGGAGTGAATCCCTGACTTCCTAACACTAGTAGCACAAATACTCGTGATACTAAATACTATAAAACCATGGAATTATACTGGAAGATAAAAACTCCTATGAGCAAGGTGTTAATGGAAAGAAATGAAGCCTATGAAGAGATTATGCTCTAATTGGATGAGATATGGCTTTAGCAAAAAAAGGTCACACATTCCCAAGAATTTACAAACACTCCACGACACCATACTAAAGGCCTTATCAACATCCTTATGACTGATATATAATATCTAACATGCACATATGTTTTGCTTCTTTATTTTTCCAACATAGTGACTATTATCTTCTAAAATATATGTTTGGTATTTTTTATATAATTATTAGCAAGGCAATTTATCTCAAACCCAAGCAACTAAAAACTTATGTTTTTGTTATTCTAATTTTCCAAATATTAAATAAGAAACTTTAAATTATATTTAACAATTTTTAAATATAATTTTAACTCTCACTTTATTTATATATATATATAAAAATTAAAATTCATAAAAGTATTGATTAATAAAACACATTATTAATGAACGCCCAAGTTTGCCTTACAATTTTTTGCATCCTAATCAATCAATCCGTAAGATCTATCAAATCTCTATATGTACCTTTCTAATAACGTCAAAATTTGTCCCACTAGATTCCTTTTACTAAAATAATACGTACTAGCAGGTGGAGGGTAATGTCGCAGAAAGTGGATATAAATAATCTAGTGTGTAGTCAATGAGGGTGAATTTTTTCCAATATTATTTTTTATTTCTTAAAAGCCGGTGAAGAACTAAATTCCATTCCGAAGAGAGTAATTGTGCTCGCGAGCGTACACGGTCATTTTTTCATAACCAAAGTTTGTCATATGATTATGATAAGTTTCTCTCTGGCTGATCAAGACCCTTTTACCATGGAGGGAATGAGGGTGAATCCTGGAGCAGTATCTGTGCACAGGTGGGCGCTGCAGGGGCGTTGTAGCTGGCCGCGGTCGGTCTAATGATACACTGTATCAGCGTATGACCCACATCTGATGGATTGTCATCCTCATGTAAGATCTTACACAGTTATCCCAGGGGAATGAAGTATTATGGTCCGACTTGTGCTGTATTATATTTGTTTGGAGGTATGTGCTTTGTAGTTGTATATTTAAGGGTATGTGGCAGTGGGATACACTCTTTTTGGGGATGGTGGTATTGCTAAGGACATTTCGAAGTGATTGCTGTAAGTTTTCAAGTTGTTATGGGTTGGAGAATGATATCGGAGAGAAGGGAGATGTTTATGATAGTATTGCTGACACTGTTTGCCATTATCATATTGAGAGCCATGTTAAAACCGGTGTATTGGGCAAATTTTAAACGTTGGGAACAAAAATTCTAGTTTTGAGTCTTTCTCTGATTCAGACTCCCAGTATCCAACATATCATTCATGGTGGTATGCTCTCTAGCAGAGAGGGGAAGATTCCATTGTCGTATCTAGACCTTGCCAGAATTTTGGGTTTAAATTGTTCTCTAGATGGTGGACATGCTTAGGATGTTGTTGTTGTTGTGGACTTTCTCACTGAACCACTGTGAGTTGCACTTGGTTTTCCGGTGCCGAAAACAATTATTTCTCACGGACCACACTGTTTATCGAGATTGGGGCAGGGTTGGTCACCTGTTTTTCTAGTACGACATGGGAAATTAAGCAATTTTTTACCAACAGGGCTGGGAGGATTTGTCAGTAGATTTATCTGACTGACTTTAACATGGCGATGACTAAATTGGGCCTTGGGATGTGATTTTCCAGGTTGTATTTCCTGTGGGTGGCGGCTCCCATTTATAGAGCTTTACAGGAATCTGACGGCTCTGTGAGCTCACCTTTGCTTTTGATGCTTGGACGGGACCTTTGTGGGTACAATTATTCTTTCAATTTTTTAAATTGACAATTGAAATTGAGGTTTTTCTACCGTCATGGCAGAAAGGATATCTGTCAGTTGATTTGTCTGATTTTTTTTGGCATTGTGATGACCAAATCGAGTCTAGGGAAGTGGTGATCCAGGTTGTATTCCCTGTGGGTGGCAACATCCATTTATAGAGGTGTATAGGACTCTGACGGTATTGGGGTCTATTTGTATTTGTTTACTATATCCAATGTCTGTTAGATCAGGGTGATGAGGGGTAGTTCTGGCCATTGATGCACATACAAGATCTATGTTTGAATAGGATTTTTAAAATAGGAATATCATTTCTGGGGACCCCATCGGGTGCTGACGTGGCTCACCTACCGACCATCTCATTTTTGTTGGAATTTTCAACATCTGTTTTTTAGGGATGGTGGATGTCAATGACATTCTTACATCAGATATGTATGCTTAGGAGGCACTAATTGCCGCTACTATCGACATGGAGAATAGACGAAATAGGGTTCTGGATGAAGATGCAAATTTCATTGCACAGTCCTGTCTTATGCCACAGGCTTCTCACGCTGGTGCAAAACAAGGGGGAAGGCAGACAACAAGGCTGCTGGAGGGTGGGAAGCTGGGGGTAGGAAGAGTCGGAATCAGAAGGGTTGCTGCTATAAGCCGGCCATGGCGGTAAAGGAGGTTATCATGGAGTATGATGATTTATGGGGTAGGTGGCGAGCCTCCAGAAACGCACTTTAATTGGCCGATGGATGTTTACAGAAGGCAAAGAGGTGGTCATGGTGGAATGGGTGAAGCTGTTTTGGAACCCTATTCTAGGCTATTCGCCAAAGGTCAACATGTTGCTAAATAACTGGTTTAGTATACATTTCATGAAAGAAGAGGATGTTGCTAAGGTTATATAGAAGACGTGGGTGCGGGGCAAAAGCTTCATGCAACTTGTACCCTTGTATTTGGTCTTTAATCCTGTTATGGAAGCTCCCAAGAGCAAAGTCGTATGGGTGAAGTTACCAAGGCTTCCACTTGAATTTTGGACGCTGAAGGCCCTTAGGGCGATTGGTGACTCCATCGGCTACACCAAGTATATTGACCCTCATATCATTGGAACCACTGATAAGAGAATATCATGGCTATTAGTGGAGGTAAATTTCAAGGGCGGTCTACCTAGGGATGTCGACCTTGTATGGGGACAACGAAGGCACAGACAAAGGGCCGACTACTGGGGGCTACCGTTCCGGTGCTTGATTTTTCACCATACGGGACATTTGAAGAGTTGTTGCCCAATGCGCTTCAAATACTCCTGCAGAGTCATGTCATGTAATGATGGACCTGGGCGTGAAAATGCTAATGACGTGGTGGATGGGAATGATGCACATAATATGGGTAAGTCACTTATGCCATCTTCCGAGGATGAAAATTTTGTATCGGCTAGTGAATGTGGTGAAAAACTAGCTCATCCAGACAATGAATTACCCTTTGTTAATGTGATATGTGCTCCTATTATTACACGAGATATGATGGGGGGAGTGCCTCTGGTTAATAATCATGTCTCCTCGTTTTCTCCTAAGGACACAGTTACGGGATCGGGGTCCTTGACGGGTGCATGGTCTTCACATAATACTGTTGTCCTTTCTGAATTACTAGATGTGCCCCTTCTCTCGGCCACCCCTGTTCCCCCCCCTCATATTTCGTCTCCCAGGCCATCTCACACTCCCTCTGAACAACTATATGTATCTCCATCGATGCCTCCCCTTGAATGGGCATCTCCCCCATCACCACGCCATGATGTTGCCCTTGATATTACGGAATCTCCCAAAAACTCTGTTGGAAGTGATATTGACTCTTTGCTGGGCAATCCTAACCTTGATTTCGCGGCCTTAACGGTATTTGATAGGATCCCCCAAGAACATGAGATTGTTATATCCCCTGAATCTAGCAACAACATAACTGTATGTAAGAAAACAAAACAGGGTTTGAGACACTTCAAAGGACGGCCTAAAACTAGATCTCTGTTTAAAGATTATTTTTCTGGCCTCACGGATGTACCCATCTCCTCTACCGGTGACATCGGGGCGCTTAGAGCAACCAAACCCCTGGGTGGTTCCAAATGAACTCTATCCTGTCTATGAATCTTAGGGGTATGGGCGATCCCTCAAAACTATATCGCCTGAAAGAGATGATTAACACGGTGAGACCTACCATTATTCTTATCCAGGAAACTCTATGTGATAGATTGAAATAAATTAGGTGTATTCTTTCCATCAGACCGGGCTGGCACATGAGGGCTGTGGATGCCGCTGGTCATGCGGGTGGCTTAATGGCAATATGGAACCCTTCACATGCTAAGTTTTTGGCTTTTAGCTTTTTTGGTGGCATCTTATTATCCAGAAATTTTTGTGGGGTGCGGGACACTTTCAATATTGTAAATTTATATGCTCCATATTAGAACATATATGATTTTTGGAAGCGCTTAAACAATTCCGGTATTCTTTCGCTGGAGACCCTAATTGCTATTGGGGATTAAAACTCGACCTTAAATGCTGATGAATCATGGGGTCTTAGGGCTCGGGTTGACCCATTGGTGAGATACATTGGCAAGATTTTTGAACAGACACAGATGAGTGATGTTCATTCAAATCCCATTATCCCTACGTGGACAAATCGTCGATCTGGGGGGGATTTTATTGGAAAAAGATTGGACAGAGCTATGGTTAAAGGGAATATGGCGGATAGAGTGGGTAACATGCAATCATATATCCATGTTTCCAACTTATCGAATCATATGGCAATTGCTCTGTCCTGGCGCACGAATTACAACAGGAAGGGGGTTCCAGTCAAATTCAATCGGGCATGGCTATTGGATGATGAATACAACATGATCATCCATGAACAGTGGGCTGAAAATTCATCATATAAGGGATTACATGGATGGGCGTGTTTCCATGCAAAGCTACAGTGTATAAAGAGCACAACAAAAGCATGGGAAATTCGAAAGAAGGAAAAGCTCAGAGAGGAGTACAATGACATTACCAGAATTCTCAATGACATACACTCTAATTTTGTCAATGCTGTCCCAGATGATCAGACCTACTTGCAAATGGCCAACCTACAGAGGAGAAGAGAAGAGATTCTCAAAATTGAAGAAATAACATGGAAACTCAAGAGCAGGATACCATGGCTCAAAGAGCGAGATTTGAAAACAATTTTTTTTCACAAAACCGCAAATGAGAGAAAGAACAAAAATGCAATCTGGTATATTCAGAAAAATGATGGGAACTATGTATATACCATGGAGGAGATTATGGGGGAAGCTTATAGACATTTCTCGACCTTTTACCAAGCTGATACGAACATTTCCTTACAGTGCCAGCAATGGATCCTCCAGTACATTCCACTTATGTTCGATGAGGAGGCTATACAACGCCTAGATGCTACAATTACAAAGGAGGAAGTTGAGTTAACTTTAAAATCATTTGCACATGAAAAATGTCTAGGACCGGACAGCTGGCCAGGGGAATTTTATGTACATTTCTTTGACATTATGGCAAATGAGATTACAGCTGTTGTGGAAAATGGTTTGATTACAGGACATATTCCGGCTAGCATGAACTCAACCTTCTTGGCGCTCATTCCCAAGTCATCTGATCCCAAGAATTTTTATGACTTCAGGCCGATTGCCTTGTGTAATCTTATATATATGGTATCATCTAAAATCATAGCAAATAGGATGAAATTGACATTGTCAAAGTATATCTCGAGGGAACAGTATGGTTTTCTGAAGGGACGGTCAATTCATGATGCTATCGCCATAGCTCAAGAAGCTATGCATTCCATGCACGCTGGTAAGGAGGAGGCTATCATTCTGAAACTTGATTTCTATAAAGCATACAACACTGTTGATTGGTCATATATTCGAGTGGTACTTCTCAAGATTGGGCTTCAGGTTCATACCATCAGATGGATTATGGCCTATATAACTTCTGTTGTTTTTGCTGTTATTATAAATGGTATGCTGACGAATTTCTTCGAAGCTGAACGGGGAATTAGACAGGGATGCACCCTATCCCCTCTCATATTTATATTGATCATGGATGGATTTAGTAGGCTTATGGAGATGGCTGTGACCTCACGATACATATCTGGGCTCACTTTCTCTAAGGATGTAAGTATCACTCATTCACTTTTTGTGGATGATCTTCTTATTTTTTTCCAGATTATTAGAAATCATTGGTTTTATATACATTTCTTGTTGACTCGCTTTGGGAGGGCATCTGGGCTATGCATTAACAAGGAGAAATATTTCCTTATTTCTGAATATGGGAATGAGGGGGAGATTAATTTCATTGCAAACTTCCTTGGAGTTCATACCAAGAGGGCAGACGAAGGCTTTTTATACTTGGGATGCAGAATCAAATCTTGTGGGTATCGGGTGAAGGATTGGATGTGGCTGGTAGAGAGATTCAAAGTCAAGATTTGCAAATGGTCACATAGGTGGCTCTTGTTGGGAGGCAGACTGATCATGATCCAAGTGGTACTCACACAACTAATTGTATACTGGGGTCAATTATATTACTTTCCGGAGCAAACTGTTCATAGTATAAATCAAATATTGGCCAAATTCTTATAGGGAGGGGCAGGGATGTATAACAAACAACATCTTTGTAACCTTGAGTTGTTATGTGTGCCAAAAAAGCTTGGGGGATGGGGTATCCTGAACATTCGAGCCTTCAACTCTGCTCTGCTCATTAAATTTCTATGGAGGGATATCAAGGGGAATAGAATATGGAATGATATCATATACGTCAAGTACCTAAATGGCGATTCTCTTCACAAACTTTACTCTAGGCAATTCATTATGCCTAGATGCATATCGGCTATTTGGCTGGGTTTCAAGAAAATCTTTCCAATTTTTGCGGAGCGGTTAGCATGGAGATTCGGGAATGGGCTGAAGATCACCCTTGGTTGTGATAGAATATATGGTATGGATGTTGAATCGCTCCCCTCCCAGAGGATTGTACGCAAACTTTATCACTGTGGAATTATTCACTTCAACCAAGTCATCCACTATTGGGCACATGGTGCCCCCATTTTGAAAATCGTTGCTTTACTTGGCCTCTCTGGTGGGGATGACGTGGAATGGAAAAAATATGTACAAGGTATTCGGGCTGCAGGCTTATGCTACAGGAGTGATGGGGACATGATCATATGGGATGGGGACATCAAACATGGATCAGTGGTTGTACAGGATGCATATGCTTATATAAATTCTCGATTTGTAATGGATGAATCAGCCAAGGATTTTTGGCCTTTTTGGTGAAGGCAGATACCTACCAAGATCTTGTTATTTGGTTGGTTGGTTTAGAGGAAAACAATCCTTACTTGGGACTCCCTCTTGCGTAGAGGTTTCCAGGGTCCTGGTAGGTGTGCTCTGTGTGTAAATGATGAAGAATCTGTTGAACACCTTTTCTTTTCATGTCCAAAGGTGCTTGTGATCTAGAAACCATCATATTATTGACCCATCATGGATCCCACGGGACTTGATGGAGGCTACCCATAGATGGGACAAAACCCACAGAAAATTTCAATCCTTCCCTTTCTTTCTCATATGGGAAGTATGGTTGGCTCGGAATAGCATTATTTTTTATGGAAAGAGTTTATCCAATACTCTTATTCACTCTGCTATTATGAAATGGATCAATCATAGGGAGCCTATGGTGGCTAGCATTGCTGATGGCTCGTTTAGAAATAGGCCTCATCCCATCGCTTTACTTGCGATTTTTTTTATGGAGCATTCCAGGAGGGGATGATGGGATGTGGGGCATGGATTAAGATCTCAAAGGTTGAAAGAATACATATTTGTTGGAATGGTGGCCGGGGTACTAACATTCTGGTAGAACTTATGGCTCTTTGGTGTGGTCTTCTTGCTGGCCATAACATGGGCATAAAGGAGGCCTGTATTTTTGGAGACTCTCGTATTATCATTGATGCTATGGTCGGGAAGGGTGCACTAAGTTCTCCAGGTGTGCAGGGTTGGTTATTGAGGATACAACAGTTATGGGCTAATATGAACAAACCACATATAATCCACATCTTCAGAGAAATGAATACCATAGCAAATGGTTTATCAAAAAATGGTCTACGCATGAGCTTTGATATTATGCAGGTCAAGCAATACAGGAATGGACAATGTGTATGGGAAAATGATGTCACTCTTCCTTAAGCTATGGATGCAGGGCCACTGGCAGGTTTCATCTTTCGTGCCTGCTGTTTTTGTGTTTTTATTGCAGGAATATCGGTGGGAGGTATCGATTGCAAGCGAGTCGACTTAATACTGTCTTTTGTTTTCATATGCCTGATTTCCCAGACCACTAGGGATATGAAAATCGGTTTTATCTGCCGAGTAATTATGATTATGGATTCTCGTTACTTTCTCAGTTTTACAAGGGTGTTTTTATATGGAACGAAATGTCTTTTTGATATCTATTTAATTTTGTTCATGTTTTGAGACAATCTTGTATGATGATGTCAATCTGATGATTCAGAAAATGTTTGGAAATATGTACTGTTTATACTAATAATAAACAGCGATTTTTTTCTTCTTTAAAAAAAAGGTGTAGGGGAATGTCGAAGAAAATGGATCTAAATAATTTAGAGTCTCTAGTCAAGGAGGGTGATTTTTTCCATTATTATTTTTATTTCTTAAAAGCAGGTGGAGAAGAAAAGTTCAAGATAAAGCTGATGCAATGTACGAGGAATAAAAATTAATGATAAAGAAAAAACATATGTAGCACAATGAAGGTTTTTAGAAAGTATAAAAAGTTATAATAATTAATAAATATTTTGGAATTGATTGTACGACTCAGTTTGATAGAAATATTAATAAAATATATAATAAAAGCAACTAACATGAAAGATAAATGTTTAGAAATTTTTAATCATGCAAGTTAATTAGCCAAGTTTACAATAGAAATATGAGAAGTAATTTATTTATAATGTGATAAAGTGAACTCTATAATAACATATATACATATTAAATTTAATAATAATTAAATAAATAATTAAAATTTAGTGTATTAAAGTGAACTCTATAATAACATATATTTCTATAAATTTTATTAAAATTAGTAAAAATTAAAGAAGTAATTAAAATTTGTTTTTTATATGAGAAATATATGTCTCTATTCTAAGGATTATCCAAATTAAACAACAAGGTTTAAAGTAAGTTTATCATGTTATTTATAAGAACTAAATTCAGATTGAAAAAACAATAATCATTTTTGTCAATCACTTAAAATAATTTAAATTAATAAATATTTATTTTTATATATTAAATAAATATTTAAAAATAAAATAAGTTAAATTTAATAAATGAAAAAATAAAAATTAAATACCTAACTTTTTATTATTATTATAAAATTATTCAAATAAAAACATTAAAAATATTAAATAAAAATATATTAACATCAAAATTAATTAACATCACAACTAAAAAGCATAAATATACCAAACAAGCATCATTTTCATTTATTTTGAAATAGAAATACCAACTAGCATAAAACAATAACTTTCCCTAACCTAAAGCGAGTGCAACCATCATAAATCATTGAAGTTTTGAAGAGGCATAGAAACATTAGACATATAGCTAACATACTAATTTAGGGAGTAATGTTGTTTTTTTTTTTAACATATTTTTTTAATGTGGGTGTCATTTTCAAATGCAATGCATTGTCTATATTTTAAGTGAAAAGGAGGGTAATATTTTACCCTAAAAGAAGGGTAATATGGAAGTTTTATTCATTGTTTTATTGTTTTAATAATTAATATAAAATCAATTATAATTAGAATATTAAATAAAAAAAATTATTTTATTTAAAATAATTTTTTATTGTAATATTATAAAATGATTAATTATAAATAGAAATTTTTAGAAATTGATTTTTTTTTTTAATTTTTAAAAATTTATATAAAAAAATTTAAAAACTAAATATATTTTAAAAATATTATTTAAAATTTAAATAAAAAACGTTGAAATTTATAAATTTAAAATAAATATGTATATTTAAATTATCTTTACTTCAAAAATATATAATTAAATTTTATTTTTATTTTTTAAAAATAAAATAAATATTTAAAAATATAACATCATAATTACATCGTAAAAGAATAAACAAAACAAAGCCACCATGTACTAAGTAATATGCAAAAATGATCCATTTAGGTTAGAGAAGCCAGACTTCTTTTTAGATATTGTCACAAATCCACAATGAAAGAATAACTTTAGAATGCAATTCACATGCTTTATTTAAAAGGAATAACTTTGGGATGCAATTTGTATTTAAATATTTTGAAATTTGTATAATTTAATAATAAATTTGCAGTGTACTTTGCATCTTTATTCAATTGTGTATCTCAGACCAAAGTTGGTTAATAATAATTTTAGAATATAGTTTGCTTATATTCTTTAATCATGTTATACGGTTGGATAATAATAATTTTGGAATATAGTTTGCATATATTCTTTAATCATATTATAAGGGTTTCAAAAATTCTCAATAATATTGTATATTTTATATTATTTTTTTTAAATATTATAAAATTTGTAAAATTGAATATAACTAAAGCAATCATATAATACTAAATACTAATTTTTCTTGAAAATTTTAAATTGTCGATAAATATTTATTAAATAAAATATTATAAATATTTATTAAATAAAATATTATATTATACCTTATAATGTATATACTTTATTCAATTGTGTGTCACATTAATGTTAGTTTATTTAGATGTGGAAAAATGGGTACGGTCGAGGATTGATTGCAAAATCTTTCATCCATACACCAACATTTATATTCATTTTTTGTTTATAAATAATTATTTATTAAATAAAATATTATATTTTATATTTTATTATAAAATATTATATTTATATATTAATCTGGTCGCAAATTCTATGAGATCGAGCTTCTTTCACAAATATTTAAGATTGAGACCCATAACTAAATAATAAAGTATACAGATAAGATGTGAAATTTTCTTTAAGAATATGTATTGAATTTTAAGAATTTATAATATGTAAAATTGAATATAACTAAAACAATCATATAATACTAAATATTATTATTTTTTGAATTTTTTAAATTGTCAATAAATATTTATTAAATAAATCATTTTTTTTGAAGTGCTTTGCATACAATCATATTAGAGCTCAATTTCATAATCTTTGTTGTAATACTGACTTTCCTAGCCTTTTAAGATGTCAAAATTTTAGTGAGTTCGGGAGGCTTCTCTAAGAATAAAATCTTAAATCAAACTAAATAACTCTTTTCTTTAGGTCCGATAGACCAAAGATTGGTCTCATGGACTTTAACCATCATCATCATCATCATCAATAGGCTTATTATTATAATATATAATGAAATTGGATAATAGTATAGATTGAATTGATTTTTATATTGAAAGGTTTATTTATTTTGGAATATTATTTTTATAACTTTAATTTAATTATTAATAATTATTAAGTGGATGGTAGGAATTTAATTTATACAAAATATTTTAAAACATTTTTAATTAAGTAGTAATGGATTAAAGGTTGAAATTTATCTTAAAAGTTGTTATCCTTTAGAAAAAAAACTTCATATGAACATGAGTTATGGTTTTTTGAGCATGTGGTATTGGTAAGCCATGTTATTGTAACCATGTCTATTTACAAGTTAAAAATCTATATAGTTAAGAATCTTAAAGTGTTTATTTTGGAATAAGGTTTCCAAAATTTTAATTTAATTATCAATAATTATTAAGTGAATTGTAGGGATTTAACTTACATAGAATATTCTAGAATTTTATTAGTGGTAGTCACATATCAAAAGATGAAATTTATCTAATTATTTTTGTTCTTTTAATTAAATTGATTAATTAAAAAAATGTCATATGAGGATGAGTTATGAGTTTTTGGGCATATGGTATTAGTAAGCCATGGTATTGGGCCATAGTATTGTAATAAAGTCTATTTATAGGTTAAGAATATTCATGGTAAAGTTGGGGTGAATCTTCATGGTTAAGAATTGTGTTGCATGTTTTTTTACATGTATATATGTTTAACTGTGATATATTAATACTTTTTAAATGGTTGATACATTCTCACATGCATCAATCCATGATTTCACACTGCCAATATTTAAACAAAAATAAAAATAAATAAATAAATTATAACTTTATTTTAAATTTTTATTATTATGTACATATATACATTTAAAAAACATTTAACATGATTCTCGATTATGGAGATTTACCTCCACTTTACCATAGAGATTCTAACTTCTAAATAGGTTTTGTTACGTGGCTTATCAATACCGCATAGACAGAAAACCATAATAATTTTATATTACACTTGTTCATATGACATCATCACCTCCGAAACTAGCACCTAATAATCAAAACTTCTCACAAGGTCACCCCTACACATAAGATATCAAGTTTATAATTACTCCATAAAGAAAAATTTATGACCCATATCCCATAAATATTAATGACAGCTTATCAATTTCTCATAATTTTGAATAATCCGTGTTGAAGTAACAATAAACCAACCTTGAAACTTGTTAAACTTACAATAAACCAACATTGGAACTTGTTAAACTTACGCAACAATATTATCACTTGCATTATAAAAGTTATCTTCGTTATCCCCTGCATTTTAAAATTTATCTTCTAGCCATGGTTCTTGTGTGGCTCCAAATTATAATGTTGTGTGATTTTCTTCTTTATCCTTCCATTAGAAGTGTTTTGGTTTCACAATTTGGTCATTGTGTGTTTTTTTACATGGTATCAAAACCTTATTGCAAGCCCCTTTTCTTTTTTTTTTTTGAGAGAATTGTTGTACGTTGATTGAATTTGATTTGATATGGTAGGAAGCAATGTTTTCTATTTTTTGGGGAGTTGTCTATCCAGGCAATGGAATAGTTTGGATGGCAGTTTTTTTGCAAGAATTAGGGCAATTAAAATTCAAAAAATCAGGTAGTTGGAGTGTTTGGAATTCATTTTTGATAGTGGAAATGGATTCAGCACTATCAAAACCTTAGAGCACTCAAAATATTAAAATTTAACAACTGTAAACAAGATTATGATAAAATCTTTGCCAGATTTTTTTCAAAATCTTTGCCGGATTCTAAGCCATCTCATTGCCTGAGTAGACTACAGCTTCTCTGGGTTTCTTTGACCTAGAGTGTTAACTAAGATCTAATCTGAATCTTAGGGGTTTTGGAATCGTGGATTACGTCGATTTTTGTGGCACCTATTTTTTCCGGTATGCTTTTGTGTGAATGTGTTTCAAATTTGTTGAGGGGCTGGCGGCCGCAAATATCTGCATTTATCCTTGGTGGTGCTCAACTGTCAGAGCCTTCGGGAAACGACAGACAACTTCTAGCTATAGTTTATAAAAAAAATTCCCGAATCTTCCATCACCATGACCAGCCTATAGATTGTATTCTTTTGCCAATATGGGTGTTCAAAGTGCATAGTCACACGAACCTGCGATTTTTCGATGTGCATTATTCTGCCAACTGTTAAGTCTGCACTATTGATATGCCCAGACCTGATTTTCCCTAACTGCCCACATTTTTTTAAAAGTATTTCGGGTTTTACGGGATTGCTATCTCACTTCCCGTCCACTGATTCGATAACAGAGATCCGCATAGAAGGTCGACATATGATCTAGCACTGATCATTGTGGTAGGAGTTGTTTATGGAAGCAACCGAATAGTTTAAAAAGGGCAGTTTTTTCACTGGAATTTGGTAATTAATTTATTTTTTTATTTTTTTTAAAATCAGGTAGTTTGAGTGTTTGAATTGCATTTTTATGGTGAAAATGAATTCAGCATCATCAAAAATCTTTAGGACACCAAAATACTGAAGTAAAACCCTTAGGCCACCAAAAACCCTTAGAATATCCAAAATACTAAAATTTAACTACTATAACTCAAATTTTCAAAAATCTTTACCAAAAATTTTCATAAACTTACCAAAATTTATGAATTATTCTGTAATTTTTTTTTAGACTATGGCTAACTTGACCTGTGTAGCAGTACCAGAGTCTTCTCTTCCCAAATAAATATGTTAGAGCCGTCTGATTCGAAGCGTTGGTGGAGGATATGAACATTGCTTTGACTCAAGCAGATTTCTTTTTTCCACAATAACATGAATTGTTTTTCCACAAGAATTAATCACAGTGAACAGTCATTCTCTTTTGGTCCTGAGTTGCTTATTTGCCCATATCATTTAAAAATTTTGGAAGAATATTTTGGCAAAGATTATCCATTCAAATTTAATTGAATTGTACGGCAAAAGAAACAAAATTGAAGTGTATGGCAAGTTTCTTTATTTTTCATTGAAAAGTCTATCGAAGAGTTTATTGTTCAAAGTTAGATTTAGTTCACAGAATAAGTTGAAAATTTTGAGATAAGTTGAGCTTTCCAAATAAAGATAATTGAAAAATTATATAACATTTTAATTTATAGTTAAAAAAGAAGCTTCTAGCTATGGTTAGAAGATAAGTTTTACAAAGTAGCAGATAATGTCATTATTTAAGCTTAACAAATTCTAATGTTTTTTTTAGACTTTAACTCCTTATAAGCAAAATGTAGGGAGGAACAAAGGAAAAGGTTTAAAAACTCTAATGTTTATTTTTTGAGACTTTAACACCCCTCACCATCCCTCAATAAGTAAAAAGTAAGGAGGAACAAAGGAAAAAACAAATAATGCGTCCTTGCTATTGATTTTTCCTCGGCACTTCATAATTAGGTCTGTGTCTAAGAACACGATCATAAACACATTGAAAGACCACAACAATAGCACTTTTCCAACAATGAATCAACACAATTTATAACCCAAAACTTGTTAAATTGCAAACTTTAATACAAAAAACATAGGGTTCCCGTACCAGGGATCATGGCCCTTACAATTAGCCTTGATACAAGAACAACTAGGACTTGGATTCAATGACTTATGAGTCATGATTAGAGATCTACCCCAAACAAGATACACTTGAATTACTTGTTGATGTAGCGCTTCCACAACCCCTTCATTCCACGTACCTTAAACATATATGGCAGGTCCTTTGCCACCTCTTTTGCTGCTCACAAGACTCCTACAATTTTAGAAATGCTATCAATCAATCCACCACTATCAATCCTCCTATTTCTTAAGAGTGACTGAACATAGGCTCATACAAACTGCACTCTAGTTCCTCCCCTTCTCCTCCAAGATTTCCAACTCTTAGGGTCTTCCAAGCTTCCCACTTAAATACCTATTTGTTGCTCCAAATGTCTAAACTAGGGCATCACCAAAACTGCCCTCAACCTATCCATTTGCTCCTTCAAAGATGATAGAATTAGGGGTTGGATGGGTTGCCCTCACATAATGATAGATAAGCTCCTTGTCATAGTACTTAGGGCCGTTTACTCAACCACTAATAGTCCACAAGGAACTGTAAATAGGATGCTCCAAATACTGTCGAAAACCAGACAACAAATACAAAATCAACCTAGCAATCATCCACAAGAAGACTATTCAACGTATGTTTTCAAGACGTCTCCAACAACCTTGAAATACTTGGCTCTATGCAAAAAAATAACAGAAGTTTTCATCCCTCTGTTAGGGCTCCTGAAATATCTCAAGACTACCCTAATTCAACCTCCACATAGTTCAGAGAATGTAGCGCAAAACCTCCCCTCAAGACCCTTATATTTTGTGCTTGTCTTGAAGGAACTTCAACTCTTGATCAAAACTCTACAACAGGTCACAAGACTACCGTTCAACATACAAACAGGGGCTCCGGCCTCCTTCTAAACACAGGAAATAGTTCAACCTTATCTAAGAGAATTATTCTCCTACGCATGCCCAAAATTCTACCCAAATTAACTCATCCAATAGATCTCCTAACTCAACCTATCCATGACACAAGAAATCAGAACTTCGATCTTTCTTCTTCACTTTGGATGATCTCCTCTAGGTCTATGAATCCCTTAGACTAATCCTCTTCTTGATGAGTGCACTTGTGATGTGTGGAATGAGCTCATTCTTGCCTTCTATTTAGAGTGTTCATGGTGGTGTCACATTAGCCATGAGGAGTCATTACATATGTTCAAGTCGACCGAAGCAATTTACTTAAACACCATTAAATCATAAGACAAAATTTCCTTTCATTCTCCAAATTCCACATCAGTGAAACCCTATCTTCCCCTTAGCATTTCAGGGGTGCCCTACATGCTCTCGATGAATAAAATTTCAATTTCTTCACTTAGTTTCATGCACACAACTTTGGATACAAAACCCACCTCTTGGTTACACTTCCCAAAAACCACTTTGTGGGTCAACTCCTCATAGACCCGGTACCCCAGGGGTTGTCGGAGTGCCTCCCAAGCTACACAAATAAAAACTCCCTCTTAGTGAGGGAGGTACTTCCACCACTCAAAAACGTCTCATCATCATCGACGACACTAGCACAATCTCTCGCATTCACCACTACAACATACCCTGTAGAATGAACCTCACTCTTCTCGGTAGTGTCTCTGCCATCAAAATCTTCTCGCTTCTTCCTTTCCTAATAGGCATTCATGTCATCCGATGGTTCATTCTTTCCAGTAGAAGTCCCCTTGCTTCCCACTGACCATGCACTCTTCTTGGGTTATAGATTCTCCCTTTGAATATGCATATTCTCGCTCGAACTAGACTCCCTCCGAGTCTCAGGAACCTGCTTCTTCTCATGATCTATAGGCTTGCCTGTCAACTAGCATAAACCATGCTCCCTAAATCCAATGATAACTACAACAGAGTTAGATCCTCTACACCCGAGTCTTGCTTTCCCATCCTGGAAAATCACCTCAAGCCCCTTCGTCTCGATCACTGAGGAAAATAACACACTTTATCTAAGATTTGATACCCCCATTACATCTTGAAATCTCAACAATCGACTTGATGTTGATCAGTGGTTGTCATTGATGTCAACCCAAGCAGCACTAGGGTTTATCCTGATCTTGCATGGTAATTTTGACCTACAAAATTACTATATTTTGGGTCAAGAATATTTTTTATGGCTTCTACTTGTCGAGATGTTTCTGCTGATATATGGCACGCCATGTAATTCTTCACGGTTTGAGAGATATTCATGTTTGAAGTTTGTAACCCCAGTTAGTGGGTAAAACGCCATGGGGTTGTGGCATGGGTCATTGGAAAATCAATAATTAATCATTTTTAAGCTCCTAAAATCCCTCCCACATTCAATTTTTGAAGCCCCTCTCAACCTAATCATTTATATAAATTGTGATCCTCATATCCTCCTTATGTAAGGATTTCACTACCTGAAACAGGTCATCGTGGAATTTTTGCTCTAATTTTTTTTCTACGAAGGTTCAGAAGATGAAATTGTTATGAGGCGAAGCTGAAATCCTGAGGAAGCTCCCATAAAAATTACAGATCAAGGTGCACAATATTTTCGGAGATATGATCTGTGGAAGTCAGTGTTTTTGCAGGCTCCTGAACTTCATCTCAAAGAAGTGACCTTGGGAAAATCGTCATAAATCTCTCTTCGAGTATCAGATTGGAATTCTATAAAAAGTGGCAGATATTGCATGGACTGTAGTTTTCACTGTAACAATTTTAGAGCTGAATGAATAAACAGTGACACGTGGCACGCCGTACAAGTTCGCTCTACTGAACCAGTCCATAATTAGGTCATTGTGAGAGATTGGGCATAACTCTCCCTTGAAGAATCCAAATTGGGTCAGACCTGTGGCATTAGAAAGAAGACTCAGATGAATACTACAGAATCAAAAATCACATATTGGGGATCTGAAATAACAGAGATATACCAGATTCAATATCGAGCTCCTAGAGTGCAAGAAAAATCTAAATCATGTACTGTCAAGGGCTGCAAAGGACCAGACTTTCTAGTGCAGAAAAACAAAGCAAGGTGCAGCAGAGGGTAGCATGGCAAGAACAGAAATCAAGGTGCAGAACAACAGCAAGAAATTCATCACATGAAGACTTCAATTAGGCAGCACTGCATACAGTCACTGTAAAGGTATCATTGTAAAAATTGTACAAGTTTCTATTTGCCAAGAGTTGAAGAGGTAGTGTCAGGAGGTCTAGGATCATCATTAGGTGGTTGTGTCATAGTTGGGGTTATGGTATAAGGTGTATTCTTCTTCTACATCATTCTATATCATTGTAAAGTGGACCATTTTCTTTGGTACGAGAGTCCATTCTTTCTATAGGGTGGTAGGCTGGTGCTAGGCTGGTGCATGAAGTCACCAATAGGTTCAAGCCTCTGAAAAATTCAGGGTGGTAGGGTGGTGCTAGGGTGAGTTGTAGCTCATTGGGTATTGGGGCATCCGTTCAGTTGACTACTAAAGAATCTCGGGCGTTGGAGCATCCATTTAGTGGGAGCTGGAGAAGAATGATTTTCTAAATTCTAGGAAGTTGGAGCTTTATTTTCAATTGGAGTTGAATATTAAAGAATTATTAGAAAAGAATTCAGGTGTTTTTTTGTCCCGAAGAGGGTTTCCACATTAAAAAAGTGTGTGCATTTGTGTTCCTTTTGTTTACTGCTATCATTGTACAAAGACTGATAATAATTTAAGATTAACTAATGCTCTAATTGAAAGGAATATTGATTCACCCCCCCCTCCCCCTCTCAGTATTTCCAACAATTGGTTTCAGAGCTTGGTTCCTTCAATATCACTTTAACAACTAGAAGGAGGTCATGGAGCATACCAAGAATGGTGTACCTCTGTTCAATGAAAATAACTATGCACTCTGGAAAGGAAGAATGGAGGTCTATCTCTTGGCGCAAGGTTACAAAGTATGGGACACTGTTCAAAATGGAATTACATCAACCGCGGATGAACAAGGTAAGAAGAATTTGGTAAATGATGCAAAAGAAAAGAATATTATTATTAGTGGACTTATTGAATCTGCTTATCATAAGGTGTTGGGTTGTAAAACTGCCAAAAATGTATGGGACAAGCTTGAGAATATATATGTAGGTGACTCAAATGTCAAAGAAGCAAAGCTTCAAATCTACAGAGCAAAATTTGAGCAACTTAGAATGAAAGAAGATAACAACATTGCTGCATACTTCCAACACGTTGATGAAATGACCAACACTATGGAAGCATTGGGAGAGCCTGTTGACGAGAAGACTATTATACGAAAGATTCTCATAACGTTAATAGGGATATTCAACCCAAAGGTATCAGTCTTCGAATATAGTGAAAATTTGGACAAACTTAGCAAAGAGGAATTACATAGAGTTCTCATAGCATATGAAATGAGACTTAATGAAGAAGAGGGTACTTCACATCTAGAAACTACATTCGCTGCATCTAAGAAAACCAATAAGGAGAGACAACCTTCAAAGGCACAGACCTGCACCTGCAAGTGTGAAGAAAAGGAAGATGATGAAGAAGGTCTTTCAGATGGAGAATATGCTTACGTTACGAGAAAACTAAAAATTGGTAAGGGAAAATTCAAGGGTAAACTTCCATTGATATGTTTCAGCTGTGGTGAGGTTGGGCATTTCGCAGCAAAATGTCTGAACAGAAGTGATGGCAACTCAAAAGAAAGGAAAGGCTTTAAGAAATTCAACAAGCAAAGACAAAATAAAGGATTCAAAAGGAACTTTATCTCTAAAGAAGATAGCTCATCATCTAATGAAGACAATGACAGCGAAGAAGAAGCCAATGAGAGAGTATTGTTTATGGCCAAGCACATTAAACAAGAGGTAACAAAAAACGAAGAAGAAGGGTTGACCATAGAAGAATTTTCTAAGGAGGGAATCAAGCTTATAAAAGAGCTCAAGGCTGAGAAGATCCGTTCCAATACTATTGAAGAACAAGTTCAAGGTCTCAAAATTGAAGTTGAATAACACAAATGTATTGAAGAGTCACTTCAAAAGAAGTTGGAAGAAAGAAACCAAGAAAGGGAAGCATTAGAAGCCAAAGTAGTCTCGCTGCGTAAGGAAGTGAAGAAGGGAAAAACTGTCCCAAACTATGCCGACAGCTCAAGGGAATTGGAAGAACTCATCAACAATCAACGATCTTACAACAACAGAACTAGCCTCGATTACAAAGAAGAAGAAGCAGGACCTTCTACAATAAAATACAATGAACCTATGAGATCTGACATGCATGTAGACTTCATTGGACAAGATTCTCAAGAACATCCTTGTAAGACAATTCCTCGACGAATTTTTCCATCCAGGTACCAACATATTTTTTATGGCTATTTTTATTCATTTGGAAAATTTGGTCATAAAGCTGTAGAATGCCGCACGTACCCTAGGAACCAATACAATTCCAGGAGATCTGCCAAAATTTTGAACATTTATAGATTTGAAGCTCAACGAAAAATCAATAGATTTGAACATTTAATAAATAATATTGAATGTTAGAAATGTCAAAATTTTGGACACATAGCCAGAGACTGCAGACTTGAAAATCCTCTGAAAGAATCTTCGAAGCTACAGAACAAATGAAAATGGAAGAAGAAGAAGACTGATAATTGTGCTCTAGCTCTCAAGGCTCAAAACAATAAATATGTGTGGTATGTTGATAGTGGTTGCTCAACACATATGAGTGGAAATAGAAATAAATTTGTATCTCTGAAAGAGAAGAAGGATGTAACCTTGTCCTTTGGAAATGATGGATCTTCAAATGTTATAGGATCAGGTACTGTCACTCTCGGAAGTAAAGATGCTCTAGCCAAGAATGTTCTATTGGTTGAAAACATGAATCACAATATGCTCACTGTTGGACAATTGTGTGATCAAGGACACACAATACTATTAAACTCCACAAAATGTGAAATCAGGAAAGGCAGGTATGATGAAATTGTGGCTACAGCAAGTCGAGCTCCAAACGACATATATGTTCTGGATGAAGCAACTAAAGCACGTCTAATAGCTAAAGAGGATGATATAATATTTTGTATCAATGATGATCGACTAAGTAAGAAATTTGCTACAAAGATGCAAAGTGAGTTCGAGATGTCTTTACTTGGTGAGCTGACATACTTCTTAGGGCTTCAAATATCTCAGCAAGAGAAAGGAATATTTATATGTCAAGCCAATTACATCAAGGAAATGCTCAAGAAATTCAAAATGGAAGATTGCAAACCCATCCTTACTCCGATGGTAACAGGTTGCAAATTGAGCATATACGACTCATCTAAGGATGTGGATCAAAGGTTGTACAGATCTATGATTGGTAGTCTTCTATATGTAACAGCCTCCCGGCTAGATGTTATGCAAGCAGTTGGACAAGTAGCAAGATCCAAAGTAGCACCAAAAGAATCACATATTATTTCCATCAACATAATTCTTCGATATCTAAAGGGAACAACAGAATATGGCTCGTGGTATTCCAAGGGTAAAAATATCATTATTCAAGCCTTTATAGATGCAGATTGGGAAGGAAGTGTTGATGATCATAAGAGTACTCGTGAAGCATTGGAATATCTTCACCAGAAGCTTGGTATTCTCCCAATTTCTCTTTATATTTTCCTTATTCATAATATAAAGGGGGAGTGGAAGTGTGTACATTTCCACGGGATGGTTGTGTGCCAGGGGGAGTTACACTTTGCAATTTATGTCAAAGGGAGAGATAATGTTGTAGGAAGAGGTGTCATGATCGCACGGGGAGTACTTTTGTTGCCATCAATTCCAAAGGGGGAGATTGTTGATCAGCGGTTGTCATTGATGTCAACCCAAGAAGCACCAGGGGCTACCCTTATATTGCATGGTAATTTTGACCCCAAAAATTACTATATTATGGGTTAAGAATATTTTTGATGGCTTCTACTTGTCGGGATGTATCTGTTGATATATGGCATGCCATGTAATTCTTCACGGTTTGAGAGGTATTCATGTTTAAAGTTTGTAACCCCAGTTAGTGGGCTAAAACCCCATGGGGTTGTGGCATGGGTCATTGGATAGTCAATAATTAATAATTTTTAAGATCCTAAAATCCCTCCCACGTTCACATGTTTAAGCCCCTCTAAACCTAAGCATTTATATAAATTGTGATCCTCATATCCTCCTTATGTAGGGATTTCGCTACGTGAAACAGGTCATCGTGGAATTGTCACTCTAACTATTTTTCTACGAAGGTTCAAAAGCTGAAATTTTTATGAGGCGAAGCCGAAATCCTAAGGAAGCTCTTGTAAAAATTTCAGATCAAGGTGGACAACATTTTTGGAGATATGATCTGTGGAAGTCAGTGTTTTTGGAGGCTCTTGAACATCATCTCAAAGAAGTGACCTTGGGAAAATCTTCATAACTCTCTCTCTGAGTATCGGATTGGAATTTTGTAAAAGTGGTAGATAGTGCACGGACTTTCAATTCGACCAATATTCAATTCTTGTGTTTATTCTGGAACAGATCCTAAGGAGCTTTCCACATCTCATGGGAAATGTTCTTCCCAGATAGATGAGGTATCAAGTGATATTTGACACCATTTAGGATGATCAGCTTCACCTTCATATCCAACTCTTTAGACACTTCCAACTCCTTAGGTTTAATCAGTTTCTTGATCTCAAACTCCTAGATCTTATTCACCATCAAGACTAGCTTGATCCTTTCCTTCCAAGGATATATTTTGAAAACCCATCCAACCTATCCTCATAACGCAGACCAATTTCCAGCTTCACCATTGTTATTAATCCTTCAATATCAATGGAACCAACTCCCTGTTGAGTTGTACGGTGTGTGTGCTCTGATTCAACTGTCCCTTTAAATTATCTTTGATACCATGTTTATTTTTCCTCGACACTTCATAATCATGTCTATATCTAAGAACAAAATCATAAACAGATTGAAATACCATAATAATATCACTTTTCATAGAGGAAAATATAAAACAATGAATCAAATTAGTGCACAAGACAAATTTTAACCTGAAACTTGTTATATTACACAATTTAATACAACAAAACATAGGGCTCTCATACCAGGGATCATGGCCCTTACAGTTAGCCCTTATACAAGAACACGCAGGGCTTGGAGTCAATGACTTATAACTACCAATATACCTTTAATAATATACACTTGAATTACTTTATGATGTAGTGCTTCCACAACCCTTTCAGTCCACATACCTTGAACAAATCTGGCAGGTCATTTGCCACCTCTTTTCCTACTCACAATACTCTTGCAACTTCAGAAATGTTTTTAAAACATCACCAATTGAACAATATGCCACTATCAATACTCCTGCTACTCAAGAGTGATTGAACATAGGCTCATAAAAATTTCCCTCTAACTTCTCGCTTGCTCCTCCAATATTTCCAACTCTTAGGGTATCCAAAGCTACCCACTTATAGACCTATTTGTTGCTCGAAATTTCTGAAATAGGGCATCACCAAAACTTCCCTCAACCTATCCTTTTGCTCCTTCAAAGATGAAAAACTTAGGCCTTAGATGGACTGCCCTCACAGAATGACATTTTAGCTCCTTGTCATAGTACTTATGGTTACTTACTCAACCACATACACAAAGGCATTGTACATAAGTTGCTCCAAATATTGTCCAAAACTAGACATCAACTACTACATCAACCTAGAAATCATCCACAAGAAGAATAGTCAACATACATTTTCAAGATATTTCCATCCTTGGATTTATGCATTAAAATGACTAAATTTTTCAGCCCTCTGTCAGGGCTCCCGAAATACCTCAGGATTTTCCTAATTTAGCCTCCACATACTTCACAAAAATCAACCCAAAACCTCCCCTCAATTCCCTTATCTTCTGCGCTTCTCCTAAAGGAACTTCAACCCTTGATCACAACTCTACTATAGGTCACAAGATCACCATCCAACCTAAAAATAGGGGCTCGACCCTCCTTCTAAACAAATGCAATATTTTGGCCTTATCTCAAATAATTATGCTCCTACGCATGCCCAAAATTGTGCCCAAAATAACTCGTCCAACAGATCTCCTAACTCGGCCTATCCAGGACACAAGAAATCAAAACTTCAACCTTCCTTCTTCACTTTGGATGAGCTCCTATAGGTATGCGACTAATCCAGGTGGCTCCAGAAATGTTATGAAAATAAAGTGGGCTCATGAAAAGATAAAAAATCAAAATCCTTATATTGCAATGAAACTAGGGTTAGATCAAAGATCTCATCATAAGCTTTCCAATGACGCAAATGACACCTCAATCTGAGTTCATATGAAAACGTCATGGCCAGTCATAGTTTTGGTCAAACTAGGAAAATTTCAAAGTAAAAGTCAACCAAGGGTGCCACATGGAAATTCCATAGGCTTCCATGTGGTAGAAAAGTCAACAGGCCTGGTGGGATCCACAAATCTAATGTGGCAGCCGAGTCAGCAAAACAGGTGGATCCATAAGCAGCTGACATGGAAGCACCACAAGTCAACACATGGAAAGTAGGTGGCAGAGGTAGCATATGATGTGGACCAATGAGGGATTTCCACATTGCCCAATCACATGGTACCAAATGGCACCTCAAATTAGGCCCATGTGGCCTTGGATGGTGCAACTTCCATTTTTGTCTTATTCTCATGGTTTTGGGAGTCGTCACATTATGGACATACGATTTCCACATATTATATGGTTTGAAAATCATATTAAAACCAAAATAGGGCTTTAAAACCATATTAAAGAAAAATTAGGATTCCATCAGTTTTGAACCCAAAACCTCTCCAACAACAAGTAACTTAATGGGTGAAAATGTGAAGTTGGGAAACACTTTTTGCCCTTTTTTGACGTTGAAAATTGTAATTTTCTATGTTTTTCAACTTCAACTCCACTAAACTCATATTTTTATTGCAAATTATGCTTTGACATAAAAACAAGAATTGTAGAGAATTGTCTTACCTCCATACCCATACTTAAAAAAAAAAAATTTATTGACATATAGAGGCGTAAATTTCTTGTTTACTAACTGCATATACTTGAAATTTTCAGGCAAACATAAATAGCC